>JACJUM010005602.1:1583209-1736477 GCA_020976665.1 Heortia vitessoides
TGACTTTGAAAAATAAAATCATAATGCAAATCTCACCTAATAATACCATCAGCTGAACAGGTGACTAGAAGAAGCCCTAAATGTTTTGGTCCAAATTTGACATCAGTCACCGATGTCCTAGAATCGACAAGGTTAGAGCGCTTAACCCATGTACGCAAGCCCTTGTCTGAACCTGAGGAATTAGTGTCTCCTGGAATAACAAAATAAAATAAATTTAATATATTTAGCTTAAAATAAATATTACCTGTTAAAATGAATTTAAAGAAAACAAAACCTAGATATTGAGATACAAATCCAATAATTTTAAATCAAAGTGAACGCACCAACTTCTTCCCAGACAGCGGCAGTACGGTCAAAGGAACAGGTCGCTATTACTTGTCCAAACTCAGGGTGTGCCCACGTCACCTTCCAAACGGAACCGTGATGCGCTTTCCAGCTACCAGTGAGACGCCACCCACCTCGTCCATCAGAATCCCAGATCTTAAAACAATATAATACAAAATACTTAAAAAGCATTCTCTTATTGTCAATATAAACTCTTTTAAGTAAATAAAAAGTATTATTCATTATTTTGAATGATTTTAAAAATATGTAATAACGAATAAGATTCAATTAGAGAATATAAGCATGCATGATCCCTGCCTAATAAAAAAAAACAATGTAAAATACTCAAAATCATGTTTGATTTCATTGAATACAGGGAGCATATGTAGTTTACTACATTCCAGCTAAATAAATGTGCACTAAAATACGTCTTAACATTATAATAAACGCCTAAAATAATACAAATCATTGTTGTATTTTCTAAAGATAACCTACCTTAACATATTGATCACTAGAACAAGTAGCCATTCTTTCGCCATAAAAATCGTAAGCCACATCATGAATTAGATCTTTGTGGTCAGCGTATATCGTTTGGGTTTCAAACAAGTTAGTAACACTCTGTTCACCCATATTTTTACGAAAAACCGCTAAAATTTTACAAACTTGCTGATAGTAACTGAAATGACATTGACAGTTGGATTTTTATAACGTAATAATAAAGCAGAGCTACGTTTTGTTGTGATTCAGTCATCATAGCACAAAAATAATAACTGGTTTTTAATTTATTAAAATTAAATTAATTTAAATAAATAAAGTTGATAGTTAGATAAAAAACATTATATTATGGTTCATAAAAATTGTTATACAACACAGCCAACGCAATTATCGCAATAATAAATCATAGGCCTGACGGCTTAGACGTCAGTGACGTCAGTGGGTTCGATTCCTACCCAGAACAAACTTTCATATGATGATATTTATGTTTGTTCTGTGTCTGGGTGTTAAATATATGTACCTATATAAGTACTATATGTGTGATTCCCGTTGTCTGATGTCCGATATCTGATTCTGATATCCGATGTCTGATTCTGATGTCTGATGTCCGAAACACACGTGTTTTAAGCGACTTATCACGGAATCAGGTCAATGTATGAGATTTTGTGGGTGCTATTTATCATTATTGTTTTGATTGTGGGGTGCTAGTGAGGGCGATTTAACAAGGCATTTATAGAAGTATGGTATCGGATGGGTATGCGATAATGTGACGCGGTCTGTGATGATACACAGAGTCACCGACTACAAGCTTTACTTAAAATTAACCAATAATTACTTGAAAGACCTTAATAATGAACATACCAACAATTGATTTTACTATTTACCTTAACCTGACCCAGAGTAAAAGCAGTTGCATTTTTTACGTACATATACCAGTGGAATCACGAATATACTTAAGAATATATATGCGACACCTGAACGCAGAACAAAACAAATATTAATCATATTATTGTTGGTCGTAAATGGGAATCGAATCCTGGGCGCACAAAATATGAACAAAGGCGCCATCAAGTCAAATATTTAGTGTCCACTCGCTGAAAAACTATTGCTGAATTAGTGTGCTCTTTTAATGGTCTTTTTTCTCTCTCTGAAGAATTGAATCTTTACATTATTTGACACTCCCCGTAATTACGACCGCGTATAGACAGCAAAAGATCAACCTACCCAAGTCTATCAAAATTTTGCAATCAATACTAATCTATAAAAGCTATTGAGTGCAAAAATGACTAAGAATTTGACGAAATTGGGTAGGTTGATCTGTTTATTATACACTTCACCTCGCTCTCGCTATTTGTTATACTTTTCCAGGATATGGAGTAGCCATCTAGGGTTCAAGGATTCCATATACCTTTTATTTTTAAATTTGGGTTAAACCGTGAAAAGTTCACAAAAGCAAATATTCGAATAGTAATAATAAAACATAAAGGTCTCTCATCAAGCTACATAAAGCTTGATAGAGACCTTTATGTTTTTTTTGAGAATTTGAGAGATTGCCTTAAGATAAAAGTTATTTGAATATCCTTTTTTCAAGTTATAGATTTATTAAAAAAAAACAACAATTTGGGTTTAATTATAATACAGAAAGAGATTACAATAGCAACAAAAAGCCAACAAATAAATGCAAAAATTCACAGCATTAACCCGTCTAACAACCTTATCATCCACTAATACTCGTAAATTAAACGGGGGCCAAGCTTTAATGGCACAGTATTTTAAAATACGATATTAACATGCTCTAAAACGCAATTTCATAGATCTACGATCAATATCTTTATAATCTTGGCACAGTTAAAGATTAATGTTTGGGGCATAATTTTACTTAGTAGTTACTTGTGACTATTTCATATCAACAATTTTCTTTCTTAAACTAATAATATATAGGTATAAATTCATTAGGTATCAGGTTCAGCAAACTGCTGCAAGTATAATAACTACCTTTAAAATTAACTTGTAAGGTCGCAAATAGGAACCCTCAGATGGTTTTTGCCAGATAATTGTGAATATGCATGATTTTTTAAACTCATTCATCTCTATGAATTTTTTGCTTAACTGACAAAGATTGAGCTTTAAAGTAGTTGGTCAGACAGAGGTGACATTAAGTGAGAGACCAATATATTTGTTTGTCACTGTTACATCTTTTAAAATGGTGGTTTTTGAGTTGATTATTTTATTTATTCTAAAATAAAAGAGCCCTATGTTACACCACATAGCACCATTATACCAGAAAGTCCTGTTAAAATTGGTCCAGCCCTCTCAGGATTAAGCTGGACCAAAAAGATTGTAAAACAAAAATTTTTGAGTACTTGCCCAAAGAAAACATTGTTTAAGTAAGTACTGAAAAGTAGTGAAAAGCTGTTAATTTTAAATTACACACAGATGCTTTAAGAGTTTTATATGTATGTATATGCAGGTATAGGTTTAGTTTCCATTCCTACAGTTAGTATACTATTATTGCATATTTCACAATATATTAGTGAAATGGTCAAAATATATTTTATTGATATCCACATTGATAACCCCCAATATATAAGATAATAATAATAAAAAAAACCCCCAATATATAAAAGAAATATAAGATAACCAGCTTTAAGTCATTAAACCTAATTATAACCTAAAGCAGTTTGTTGAACAAGTAGTAGTATAAATATATGTGAGATTCAATACTCATGCATTAAAAATTTTGTTTAGCCTTTAATTGATCAATCTCCAAAGCCAACTTCCTATTTGTTTCTAAAAGAGCATTTTGATTTTGCACTAAATCTTGCATTTGCTCATTCAATCTGTTTAACTGCTTTTCCATAAACAATTTTTGTTTCGTAAGTGACATCATAATATGTAGGAAGTAGTTCCTATTATCATCCGCAAGGTCCATAAAAGTCAATTTAATAAAGTCTTTCATATCGTCCATTGATTTAGTATCAAAAGTGGTTGCACTTGGAGCATTATGTTTTATGTTAGATAAATTAATATTAGAATTCCTTCTATCATCTGGCATTTCATTAGTTATGCCTATTATAGGAGAAGGCAATACAAAATTATCAGCAGTCCTGCTGTTGAGAGGTGTTGACACTTTAGTAATGTTCTTATCTACATCCAAGTTTCGGAAACCGGTTGAAGGTTTCTCACTCCTCCGATCAAAATCTACAGATTTGTTGTTATCATCATCAAAGTCATTGTTACTTTTATCAAGACCCATCATAACAAGGAAAGAATCAGCTTTAGTTTCAGTACCTTGCCCTTGGCTGGACACTTCCAAATGATTGTATTTTGGTGGTGTATCTGATATAAAGAACATGTCAGATGTGCGATTTCTCACTGGTGACTGCATGTTGTAAGATAGCATAATATTATCAACCTCTTCACGAAGGCTAACTTCTGCAGATAAAACTTTCTGCCTTAATGGCTGAAAAGCTACACGATGTACCTCTTCATCATGGCCTTTGAGAACTTGGAATGGATTTGCTAAGTTCCGTAAATCATAGATCATTACTATTCCATTTTTAGTTCCAAGACCAACTTGATTATCAGCATTAATGGCCAATGAAGTTAGGGTATATAGAGTTCTTGTAGTTGAGACCACATTCTGCAACCTTATGTCATAAACATGCATAACTTTGTCATATCCACAAGACAATATGACATCCCTGTTAATAAGAGAGTAAGTAAAATCACTGATAGGTGAAGCATGAACATTTTCAAATATAACTTTATCTTTGTTTGTTGTTATGTCTCGCAGTACCATGTGTCCCTCGTCTGTTGCTAATCCAAGAAGAGACCTTGACTCATGGTGAAACTTCATAGCCGATATACTTCTAGAACAGGAGAGTTTAACAGTGGAGACTGGAATGTTAGAGACCAGGCCGTAGATGACTGTATCTCCATTTTGTGTTGTGGCAGCCAAACTGGTATTTTTAGCATTGTAACTGACAAAGTTGACAGCTGACTGGTGTGATGGGTTGGGGAATGTTTTTGAGATTGATTTATTTTTTGCGTCCCATATCATTACATTGCCGCTTTTAGTACCTATCGCAATGTTACGGTGTCCATCACGGTGGAAGCTGGCAGACCAGGTATCCTTCAGCGGTATATGCTGCAAACTCCTAATATCGTGGTCTGCAGCACTTAGTATTTCAACAAGTCCTTTTGCATTCACCTGGGTCAAAAGAAACAAGATATAAACTTATTTAATTAAAATAAAAAAAATGTTACAATTTAATGAAAAAGTATAAGTGCATACCTGTAAAATGTATTTACTATCGTCACTCCATGAAATATCTCTCAAAATACCATCATAGCATCCGTAAGACTTTTTTAAATTCCAACTGTTAATATCGTAAAGTAATAGGCGTGAACTAATAGACGAGAAATACATTTTTAGTCTTGAATAAATACCAACATCTATAAACTAATATTGACCATTGAAACTGTTTTAATTTGATTTTGACAAGCCGCTGAAAGATGCTGAAAATTAAGTGAGAAAGCAAACGTTTTACTCAAGTTTATTTTGTTATTGTGACAATGTCAATTACAAATTGTAACTGTCAAAAACTCGTTTATGGTTGCATTATTTTGTTTTTGCCTAATTCAATACATGCGCAACCAGTATTTCGCCTGGTCAAACATTTTAGTTCGGCCAACAACCTTCAGTGTGAATATTAAAAAGTATAAGCAAAACAATAGATTGTCTATGGTGTGAATTGTAGTGACGTGTATTTTCCAAGTCGCCGAAAACTGTAAACAAATTATTTTTCGTTTTACTAGGTTTGTAAAATACATTTTATAGCATCTCAAGCAATCTCAAAGAGTACTTAAATACTATTTTAGCAAATATCAATCTTTACAAATTATCCTGTTACTCGATTGATAAAATAACCCTACTATGAAATACCCTTTGAAGTAATAATGTCCTTCTTAAAATCCGGACAGCTATAATAATCCTGAGTGTCTTATTTTCAGAATATACAACAATGATTACCGACATCCAATTAGCAGTTTTCTCAAACATTCTGGGAGTGTCAATCTTCCTCTTGGTCATTCTTTATCACTACATTAACGCCAACAGTTCAAAATGAGTAAGTATAACATGCCTGCTTTCGTATTTACTGAAATATTTTGAAGCAAAGGCTTTTGATGAAAACAAATCTCTTTTAGGTTAATTTTGAAAAAGCTTAGTAATGGAAAACATCATTCAGTGTCCTCTGGCATACTTACAGAGCTTTTGCCACTTTGGTTCATATTATATTTAATGTATAAAATACAGGAATATCTTCGTTTAGGCTCTAGTCTTACCTAATGTTATGGTGTTGAGCTGTATGAAACTGCAGTCTTAGTCTCAGATTTGCCATCAGCGGCTCATTGCCTTTTCATACCCAAGTTCTTTTACATGTTTTATTCCCACTGTTGCTAAAGATTATTGTTATAATCTAATCTAGTGCACAGATTAGTTTAAATAAACTAATCTAGTGCACACTGCATAGTGCATCTAGTTACAATTCATTTTCAAACTAATACAAAAAGATGTAGCAGTATATCTGTATAAGAAATAAGAACTAAAATAATAGTATTTTTCTATTATAGGATTTTTTTAAAGCAGGTTTTATATGTTAAAATTTTACAGGCACTTAAATTTAATGGTGGTTAACTATGAATGGTGCTTACATCTTTTTAAATGCTTTTAATAGAGGTTTATTTATCTTTGAAATTGTATACTCGATATTTCAGTTAACTTACAGCAATTGTGTTCAAGAGTTTCTAGAACACAAAACCTAAAATATATATATACTGCTTTTAAAGGAGTTTTTTATTTTATTAAATTTAATCAAAAGAAAATATATTCAAGAATCAAAATTATTGTTAGATCTGTTTCTCTTAAGTTTTTAATCTTGCAGTATCTGTATTTATAATAAGAAAGACTTATGTTTTTCTTTCTTTTCAGATAAATCGTGTCACAAAGCATCTCAATCTGTCATGGTTATCCAATATTATAATTTATATTTAAGATGTAAATAAAACATTTTAATTATTAATTTAGTGCTTTTCTTCAAACTTTCTTCAAATTATTTTACAAAATACATCATGCGCATTGCTTGATATATATATATATATATATATATATATATATACACTTTCACACTACCAGTTTCACGAAATTTAATACAGGGACAACTTCACAGTTATCCCTATGCCAAAGTTCAATCCATAGAGAACAGCATAGGTTACTTTTGGTTTTAAGAGAAAAGCACAGCCTTTAAGAAATCGAACATTAGATGCCGGACAGATTCAAGGGTGGAACTCAAGTAAACGAAAAATATTGTGTACTTTTACATAAAACAAGCATAAAGTTGCATTTATTGCATGCTTGTTTGTTTTTTAAAGGATCACATCTGATCATGATCTCGACGGGCGCGATGTCCTAATTGGAAGAGTTCTTCCTCTTGTGCTTCAAGGGTCGTAAGTTGATACCCAACCAGAACTAATGATCTTGAGGTAAACATTTATGTGATGAACATTTATTTTGTTTGTTCTGTGTCTGGTTTTTAAAATACGTATTTATGTATTACCAGCTGTGCCCGCGACTTCGTCCGCGTCGAATAGTTTTTATTGGTACCATACCCCTAACAACCCTTATTTCGAATGAAAAAATAGCCAATAGCAATAATAGAATTTAATAAAAAATTTAAATATATCCTTTCTCAGGGTCCAAAGTTTGTCTGTACCAAATTTCATCAAAATCGGCTAAGAGGTTTAAGCGGGAAAGCGTAACAGACAGACAGTTACTTTCGCATTTATAATTTTAATAGGGATATTAGAAATTTCTTTAGAATAAAAAATAGAAATTTCGGTGTCAGGTTAATGTATGAGATGTTGTGTGTGAATTTAACATATCTCCGTGGGATCATCGTTGTAAGCCTTTTTTTTTAACATTCGGCCAACAAGCACACAGTCCGCTTTATAACGTCACAGCAGCCTATAGACGCCCGTAATATTCCAAGAATATCGCGAGTGCGAGATGCCAACCTTGCAACTTGAAGATATTATGTCACACTAGCAGCGCCCTGCGGTTTCAACCGCGTAGTTCCCATACCCGTGCCTAAGTTACTTGTGGACCTAGCTATCCGCCAGTGATATTCCCATTAAAATAGGTTCAGCCGTTTCGAAGACTACCTCAAAATGAGAAAAAAATAAAGAGCTTATTTTATAAATACCGTAAATTCGCCAATATTATATAAGCCTATTTAAAAGGTTATTGTTTTAGTATTACAACAGACACTTAAACTTTCTTTATATGTAGATGTGGAAAATGTTCAATCCTGTCTGCACCTCAAACATAAAACGACGGTAAGTAGATTTGCTGATGAAACTGCTGGCGTTTAGAGCGCAAATAACACCTATTGTTATATTTTTGACGTGACAACGTCAACGTCAATGACAACACGAAAAAACATGACTCATGCGGAGTTACCTCGCTCTGAGGCGTTCCGTTTAAGGCTTGAAGTGCAAGCGAGAGCGCGGGACGAGCGACAAAGAGGCACAATCGGCCCCGCCCTCGGCAGCGTTCGACATCTGTCTCACTCTTACTCGAGTGAGCGATGCGCCCGAGCGGACAGCTGCTATACAATAATACATTTTCATAAATAAAATTAAAACGTTATTTTGAAAAATGCAACCATTCCATCAGTATTTTCTTATGACGTCACGTTCAACTATCCTCAGTAAACCGACTTTACAGACAATCGATTTTGACAAATCTTTATAAATTATACCCTATGTACTAACTATTGCATAAAAGACAAACAAACATACTTTTTTTAAATACAGGTTAAAAATAGGTGAGAGTAAGGTGTGAGGTACCAATGCAGACGACCTTTTTTATGTAGGTAAAACTTTAAACTACCTCTTAGACGGGACAACGCATATTTTTAAGCCTTATTTTACATTTGATCAAGGGTAGTAGTAGCTCTACTTTATACCTTTACTTACACCTCCAATACACTTCCACCCTGACCTACCCTGATATACCTAATCTTGTAAATTATTTTAGTCATGGATTTTTTGGTATGGAGAAACTCCGGAGTATATTATGAGCGATGAATAGCTCACCTGTTTACTTTCTCGTATCCTGTTTCTTTTAACTTCGATTATAGATTGCGTTCGGTATGAACGTTAATGAATCCGGGTTTTATTTTAAATTATTCTTTATTGAAATTTTTTGATGATTTTTTTTATTTACTTTAACAGCAAAACAGACCTAGGTTATATTATTTTTAACTATATTCTTGTTTCAGACGAATCCTGTTGATGAAAATGGGATTTTATCTGCTCGGAAATTCCAACAAAAAATCGAGTGCTAGTGAGAAACACGTATAGCTATATCTATATATATGGAGTGTAGCTATATTATAGATGTTTGTTAATTTAAAGTTATTATTGTATTTAAAGTAAATATTCGTAGTTTCTAATCATATACTGCATTAAAGTACCTGATATATTAATGAGAGCAAAAATACAAATCATAGAAATAGGTAATTAATAATTCTTAAAAGGAAATCCTACACTGAAACCATTAAAAATATATAATTTCTTTTGAACTTAGTACAAATTAACAATTATTAAACAGAACCATCCTTTTCTGGCATATATGAATCCTCATGCACGCGGTCGGGAGTGACCCCTGGGAATGAGTATGTAGTCCGGAGACCATTGGTAACTACACCCTAGACTCCTTCTATTCCTTCTGATCCCCTTATATCTGGGTGACATGGGAACTGAGGAGAAGGATGATCCAACTCAAGGCACAAAGCCCGTTCTCCCCTGACAAATACGCTGAGCCCTAAAATTTTATCGGCGTTTATATAGTATATAGTAACACATTGTTTACAATGTGCGAATAGGTATATAATTTATAATGTTATACTTTATAATACATATTTAATAAATATCTAATCTGTCACTTTATTAAAGAACTAATTGTAATGGATGTAAATAACGAATCATTTATGTTATTTTAGGTACATACTTAAATTTGATAGCGCTCTACTATGTTGCAGTTGCAGTACCCCTACGGGATGTAATATATCGGCCTTTATTTTATTCGTATCTGCGTTATGTCTGAAATACAATGAATGATTTGATATGCAATAAATTATTTTAAATTCAGCAAAAACTCCAATACACTGGGGTAATAAGCTTACAGTTAGATTTCAAAAGGGTCTCTATCTGTAATCCCTGAAATAGCTGCTTAAAGCCGTTAGCCATTGACGAGCCCGACGGCGCAGATGGTAATGATGTTATCTTGTGCGCCAAGGGTCGTGAGTTTGAACCCCACCCCATAATAAATATCTTTATGATGATATTTGTGTATGTTCTGTGTGGATGTTAAATGTACGTATTAAAGTACGTACACAGGTGCTTTAAGCGGCTATCTAAGAGTCAGGTCAATAGATGAGATGTGTGCATTTATATATAATGTTTGCTTTAGAAACAATTATTACACTCACAGATAAAAATAGAATATATAATATTTTGTCAATATAATATTATGTTACACAAATCTTAAAACGAAAGTAAATAGCTTATGCTGTATTAACATTTTCAAGAGAAAGATTTGAACTCTTAACCAGTTATATGTAAACGAATACGTGTTTTTGTACGTTTGTCTATACTAATATTATAAATAGAAAAATCCCAGGCAGGTGGTATTTTCCAACCATTTACTTAATTAAAAACATCTCTATTAATCCGAGACCGTGTGGTACCGGCAGAGTTCAATAGTACCTCCCCTGTACAAGGTGTCGTAAGCGGTGACTGCGCTGTCAGAATGGACGAATGGCGGTAAATCCACTTATATAAATACAATAATATATTAAAACAATATAGCTCAAATGCAACTGAGCGGGGATGGGATCGGCATTCCCGTCGCTAAGCTACGCTCTGCGATTGCTACCACGCTTGCTCAGCACGGTAATTATTGGCTATTATTAATAATTATTAATTTATTGGTATCGACGGAAAAGCGTTTGTATTTTAAATTATAAACACACTTAAATTTTATTTACATTAGGTAATTAAAATTAATTTGAAATAAAAAGTTACAATGTTGTTTTTTTATAAAATGTCTTGTGATGCTTGGTGATCATTGAGTTAATATTTTGAAAGATATGTTTTCGTTCCCCAGTAGCTTTGTGTAAGACCTTGAATTTATGAGCGTTGTTTAATTAGAAAATATGCAGGAAACATGCCGAGTAAATAAATGCCTGTTCTGGCATTTTGTTGGCTCGAATTACAATATACTTTGCTTTATATAGATTTAGGTTTGTTTTCACTAATTTTTTCTAATAGTTGTAGCCATTGTGTGAGGCTATTATTATAGTCTGATATTAAAGTTCGCCCTATTTAGACGACACAGTCAAACGAAAAAGAAAGGAATGGTTGGGTAGTATCTATATGTTTTTAATTTTAATACATACAACATTTTTTTATTAAATAGCAGCGCCCCGCGGTTACCCGTGTTTTTTTTATTAGACCCGTTCGGTCGATAGGCTGCAGTGACACTTCTATTACGCGGACTGTATGCTTGTTTATCAAAATGATCTATTAAAATAATTTTAAAAATCCACTATTGTCTGATATTCGTGACAGTGTTTTTACTACTTATATACTAGGCATGTAAACGTATATAAATATTAGCTATAATAAACTACTTTTTATATATAGGTACATTGCGGCAACCGTTCACATAATTTTTTTGTTTTTAATTTTGTACCTTTGCGTTCCTATACACGCAGTAAGTGCTGACAGTGTAAAACCGGCAGAGTAGAATAGTACAAGAGTAGAGATAGGCAGCACTATTCCCATCGCAAAGCTACGCTTTACGATCGCCACCACGCCTGCCCAGCGCGGCAATTACGAGCAAAACTCCCCCTTCCTTGGGCAGGCCTATGTCCAGTAGTGCACGTTCTACGGCAGCTATGATAATGTACCTGTCCAAATTGTCTGCTCCTGCTCTGATATTGTAATATGCGTGGCTACGCTATTTCATCGAAACCTTATTCTATTTTTATCTATGAAATTAAAAATAAATGCTTGCGGTATAATAATTTTTATTTAACCTTGGCCATTACTGATCAGCATAGTACCTGTTCGTTTAAAGTCATACAAAACTAATCGGCTCATTTAATTATTCAAATCCAAATCCTTAGAGAATACGTCAATAGTAATTTATTTTGACGTATTTTGCCTGGCCGTGCGTTGCTGGCCTCGGCGCGGAAGGTGCCGAATTGAGATCCCACCTCAGATTATTTGTAGTTTATAGATTTACAAAATTAAGCTTTCAAATATTTTATTAATCTAATTGCGACCCGCCCTGGCATCGCACTGATGCAATTATTGTAGGTTATCCCTAAGAGATAGAAGATAAGATTGACGGATCCAATGGCGCAGATGGTAGTTATCCTATCTTGTGCGCCAAGGGTCGTAGGTGTGGGTTCGATTCCCACCCAGATCAAATATTTATATGAATATATATACGTTTGTTCTGTGTCTGGGTGTTAAATATATGTATTTAAGTAGTATACTTGTGATTCCTCTGTTGTCTGGCGTCCGTAACCCAAGTGCTTTAAGCGACTTACCACGGAGTCAAGTCAATGTATGAGATGTTGCGGGAATTTATTTATTTATGAATTTATAGATAGACACATGCCATCGCTGACTTTCTTATCTCATTTTAAAGTTAACAATCATGTAGTATATTATTTTAATATATCTTATAGGATTCAGCCAGCGTGTGCAATGTAGGCACGTGTACATGTGTTTATTTACGACATCACATCAGAAAACTTATCAGTGTTGCTCTAATTTATTATGCATGTAATGTTCATACTTCTTGTTGTAAAACTATATCTATTAAAAAAAAGAATCAAAATCCGTTGCGTTGTAAAGATCAAAGCATACATAGGAACAGTCAGACGGCGGGAAGTGACCTCGTTTTATATGCTATATATTATTACAATTTCCGCTTGCGTTTACGCCATAATAGTCTATGAATTGTCACCAATTTGATTGCGAATAAAATTGTTTTTATTATTATTACCTTATTTGGGTACGCTAAGCAAAAGGTCAACTTACCCAAATCTGCCAAATTTTTAGTCAATTTCGTCGCGCGCTATTATAGATTGCGAAGTTTTGACAGATTTGGACATGTTGATATGTTGCTGTGTACATAGTATTGTTGTATTCCATTGATCCCTTTACCTACCATGGGAGGTTTAATCCCGTTCTTGTGTCTATAACCAATAAAGTTTTTATCTACATACAAACATTAGGCTGGATGGCATTACGATTATTTGTTTGTTCCGTATCTGGGTGATTAAATGTATATATTTAATTTGATTGTCGACTTTACTAATGTAATGTATATAAACACATTTTTTGCGCTTACATTGCAATCGCTGGCTAAACCCGACGAGATAGATCAAAATAATGTATGTACTACAGTATTGTACACCATGAAATGGTCTACAAAAATTCCGCGACGGCATATGTCCAACCCTTGGGGATAACCACAATAACAATTTTTAATCCTTATCCTGCATCCGTGCTAATGCAGGGCGGGTCGCTATTCTTGTATAAAATAAACATCTAATAATTCGTTTCCGCGAACTATTAACACTGCATTTATGCGTGTAATTTGATGCAAAAAGGTTGAAAGGACAATAGTCGTATATACAAGCATAATAACTATTCATTACATACGTATGTACCTACGTTTAAAAAGGTAAACAACGTTTATAGGCTGTAAAATAATATTTATAAACTTGTTATTGATGTCTTGCCTTGTTCTACCAGCAAAGTAAAATAATACCTCTAATGTATCAGGTGTCGTAAGAGGCAACTAAGGTACTAGAGCTGACAGATGGCGGTATATCCATCCGAAGATGTGTAGCCCAAATGTACATGGCGGATCACAGTCGCGCTTACCCAGCGCGGCGACTGTGGGCAAAATTAACGCTTTTTTGGGAGACATAAATATAACCTGACCAGATGAATGGAGCATATATATATAATAAAATAATTGAGAAGATTGTTTGTTTGTTTGCAATGAATAGACCCTGACACTACTGGATCGATTTAAAAAACCTTATATTATTGGGAAGCTACATTATCCCCGGGTAAAATAGGCTATATATACTTATATATGTATTACATTTAAAAAAACGATTTGAGGGTTTTTACTAAAACTCCAATAATAATGTTACCCTCCTGTACCAGGAGCTGTAAGACGCGACTAGAAACCAGGAGTGAAAGATGGCGGTATAACCATCGGAAAAAGCATAGATAATATGCATAAGTCAGGGATGTACAGCAGCATCTCTGTCACGAAGTTAGACTCTCCGACTGCCACCACACCTGCCCTACGGAAAAGGGAGTTACGTGGGCGAAACCGCGGGTCACTGCTTGCATATATGTATACACAAAGAGATGGAGGCAAAAAAACTCTTTTCCTATATTTCAATAAAATAAAAACTGTTATTGACTTACAATATTTTAATCTTACTTCTTATCAACAATTATTATTATTATTACTTATTCTACAATCCAATAAACAAATACTTTTTAAATATTAAATAAATAAGTAAATAGCTTTCATATTTTTTTTCTTAGAAATAGTCGAATTGGACGGGACCTCCACTGTCAGGTAGATAATGTCGTAAAGACAAGCCCATCATCACCATAATTCTCATTGGATATAGGTATTCCCCAAATGCTTCTGAGCCAGGATGAGCAGCAATATACCTGCCGCGAAGCTATGCTCTCTCTGCATTTACATTTACGATTGCCAAACGCGACATTTATGTGCAAAATTTCCACAGCTCGTATCCCCCGGTATTCACTGCTGACGATGTCATTATAACAGAGCAATGATAATATCTATTAATTTATAGATGTTTCGGACAATATTCAAATGTTGTATGTTGTATGTTCAGCTACCGTTAATCTTTTAGCCGTGAGGTACCGGTAGAGTAGAATAAAAACACTGCACCAGGTGTCGTAAGAGGCGACTAAGTTACCAGATCCGACAGATGGCGGTCCGAAATAGTGCAGCACAAATGCACGGGGCGGTGATCGGGCGGGCAGCATCACCGTCGCGAAAGCTGTGCCATGCGATTGCTAATACGCTTAAAATTATGATCAAAATTCCTTTTTTCTTGGAGGCCTATGTCCTGGACTGACTGGACTGGACTTCCTAACGGCTGTTATGATGAGCTAATATTCGGGAATAATGTTCAAGTGTTTAAAAAATTATAATTACATTAATTTACATTATTTATTCAAATCGGTATTGCCCATTAGCTTAGTGCATGAATGATATAAGTCAAAGCTATATATACGTGTACTTTTATACAGATCTAAATTGTTTGGTAACCGCAATCGCTATAAACTAAATTAAAATGAAATTGTACAAACCCTTTCTACTAAAACATGTTATTCGCCATTTTGGGGTGGGGGCCATCTTGGATTCGAAATAGTATATTCAATCGGTAGAATAGTGACTGGTAAGTTGAGCCCTACTACTTTTTGAACTTTTAAGAATAGTTCTCTTCACCTCAACATGGCCGAAATGTCAATCAAAAATGTTAAATTAAAATAAATTAAAATAGTAACACATTTTACTACTTTTTTTACATTGTAAGTTGAGTAGTAGTTTTTCTCAGATCATAGCTCTTACAGTTGTGACAGTAAACTCATATTTATTGCTATTAATTAGTTTACCTAATTCGTTATCGCATTTTCATTATCTACTTAAATAAACGCGAAACGCGTATGGATGTTTCTTACTTTTACACACTTTAACGTCTAATCGTATCGCAGAGTAGCTGTAAGGCGACTTAGAATTCTTCCCGGTATGACAAGAGTTCAGGGATGAGATAAAAAGTAAACACCCCGCTGACAAAGTCGCAGGCAGAAATCTCAGGGTATAAAACAAAAAAAAATGAATTAACTTTTGTTAGTAAAAAACATATGAATAGGCAACTTTTGATGAAAGTGGCGTCATGGAGAAAAACAGCCGACAGAAATAGTGTAAACATAACAATAATAACAATCGACCTCCGACCTCGGCTATTGACGATCAACTTACCGGTTTTCGGTTCGTAATAAAATACACAAGACCATAAAGCAATAAGAAAAAAAAAAGTTTATTTACATAACAGATACTTTTTACTATAATTATCACGATGCAATGCGAAGGCACACATTATGCTCTTACTTTCTTGGCAATCAATCAAGTTAAAAAAATAAGAACAACTTTTTAATCCTCCCAAAAATCAACTTATTAAAGTCCTTAGCCCATATAAAATCCAAATGATTGAACGGCTTAAACGGTATCTTGTAAATGTCGATGGGGTTCCCTAGTTTGTTGTAAAGTTTATCCACATCCGTGGGGTGAGACATCCAGTCGGCGTCACTGTAAAACAGGGACACGGGAGTGACAATCTTGCGCAAGTCATACTGTGGCGGTTTCATCGCACCGTACACTTGCGTATTCTTCTCCGAGCCGTAGTCGAATTGCTTGAATTCGCCAGACACAGTTCCTTGTGCGTAATGAACCAACTGCTTCGTAGCAGCTCCTGATGGCACGTGACCATAGATCACTGGCAAATTGGTCACATTCAACTGTTCGAAACCGAATCCACACGTCAAGAACAACACGTTGCTACACAACAACTCTGCCATCGGTCCCGTCCCACACATCGTTTTCTTCAAATTCCGCATTATTGAATTATCTGGCAAGAACTCATAGGTTCCAAAGAACTGAAGGATGCCGTGAATAAATCCGCTGGTCGGAGCTAACAGTCGTACAAGAGGTGAAACCATATGCGACATAAAAGCCACAGGAGACAGAGCTACCATCAGCGAAATCTTTTTATTGTACTCCGGCTTTTCTGATGCCATTACAAAGAAGGTGGTCGTCCCCTGCGAGTGTCCGACGTACTTCAGCGTTTCCTGTCTCGTCTCATTCAGAACGTAATCGATCATGGCCGGCAGATCCAGACAACCGATCTCGTGCCATGTAAAATCCCAAAACTCCGGCTGAGATGGTTCCAAATCCTGGTGTTGTCTTGAATATTTGTTCCCCCGAGCGTTACCTAGCCACACGTCATAACCTTCATCGGCCAAGTGGTAAGCGAGTGAACTTTCTGGTCCAGCTACCACAAAGTCATCAGCACTCCCTAACAGACCGTGCATGAGGAACACAACTGATCCATTTCTGGGAATTCTAAGAACAGAAAGGATGTAGCCATCCTCGGTTAGTACTTCGTGTTTGTGCATGGGGTATCCGTACTTGACCATCAGTTCCCCGATACCGAGCCGCGCGTCTTCATTGGGTAGGCCATTCGCATACTCGGCCCGAATTTTGTCCGCCATCTCTGGCAGATTTTGTCCGGACAATAGGTTCGGAAGTCCCGCAACGGAGGAAAGGGACCTCCCCACTGCGAATGGGATAACTGATAGTCCATAAACAATGTTGGATAGTAGATTCCCAGTGGTGTCAGCGACGTTGTTGATAATCGGTTGGTGGACCACGGCGTCTGTCAGACTCCGGGCTGCTTTCGCCAAATCTGGGAAGAGGTAGTCAGCCAGTTGCCCGTGGCATGCCGTGACTGCTATGAATACGAGGATCAACAGTTTCGCGTGAGCCATAACACACAAGCGATCTTCGGATGTTTTTAATGCAAACTGATCACTTCTCGGTCTCATCTGACCTTGATAGGCGCGTTTTTGTCGTTCGGATTGTGACGTAAGGATGATTTTCCAGTTGGCGGGTGCCTGTAGCCCCATGAGTTAATTACAATGGGTTTGTAGTTAATGCTCAATGGGTGCAAATCATCTATGGTCAAGTAAACAGTCTGCTGTGATGAGCCGACATGGTCTGACTAATTGTAATTACCGGTGTGAAGTTGTTTTACAAGTTGGTATTCAAATTCAAACAGATAGACCACGTTCTGTATGATTGTTGAGTAGCGACTTTAATATTGTAATTTGTTATAAAAATATTCCTCTTAAAATGAATTCCATTTCCAAGGTTCATAATATAGTTTTAATATGGTATTTGTTTTCTTCCGTCTTATGGTTTGTTTGAGTTAATATATATTGACAAATTGATAAAAAAAAGTAGCCTATGTATAATTTCGGACTATTAACAATTTCTGTGCCAAATTTCATCCAGATCTGTTCAGCCATTATGGCGTGAAAAAGTAACAAACAACTATACATAATTTCGCATTTATAACAACAGTAGGAAGTGACTGGAAATGTCTAAAATTATTGTAGCTTACACGCAATCATAATATATAAACATTAATTTCAAATTGTTTAATCTTTAAAAATTACGCGTCACCGTATTTGTCCGGGATGAACTTCTAACTACTGAACCAATTTTAATAATTGTTTACAGTTTACAGTTGTACCTACTGTGTACAGTTTGATCTTACAGACTTAAAAGATAGGACATTTTATACCTCAAGCTAAAATCGTAATATTTTTTCATGCCAAACAAGGTTAGTAGTTAAGCCATGTCAACGTTTCTCGGGTCAGCTAGCTAATTTTGAAATATCATCATCATGATATCAGTCGATGGATCTCCACTGTTGGACATAGGCATTCTTAGGAAAGGAAAAATTTCACAATAATTGCCGTGTGAGGCGTGGTGGCAATCGCAGAGCGTTAAGTCGACGGGTATGCTGCTTCCGATCTGTCCTTTAAACTACCCCTTTTTGAGTAGATATACCGCCATCAGACCGGTAAAGTTGTATAGTACCTTCCTCTGTAACAGGTGTGGTAAATGTAGCTTTTGATGTTTTTTTTATTATTTCAAGTAGACAATCAAGCTTACAGTTCATGTAATACAAATAGTAAGCGTACTCGTAATATCGCATTGCCAACCAAGTGACTTGATGATAATATGTCACGTTACCCGGTAATTTCACTGCCTCTTTTACCCTTTAAAACGTAGCGCAGGAATGCGAACCCTGCCATTTGGCGGTAGAAATAGGTTAAAGTGACGTACCAATGCAGGCGACCTTTATATGAGGTCTAGCTTGTCACCTTGTATATGTTTTGAAAGGTATAATTCGATTATAAAATAGTCCAAAAGAAGGTCGTCTAAAATCATTCCGAATAACAAACATCTATTTGTCAAAATAATATTCAATAACAAAATTAGTTGTCAAAAAATAGGTACTGTTTGTCACTTCACTTTTCGTCAAAGTGCACATTCAGCCGTCCTACTTAAGGCCAGGCAACAACATTGTGCGACAAATTTCATTCGATATGTATTAAATAGATTATTTTGACAATGTATTACACGCTTTATATTAGCTTCAGTTGTATGAGTGTGTGTATGTTTGTAACCGACTCAATAGATAGTCTATTTTGACCCACTTTAGACGGAGAGATATAATAATAATAACTTTATTCAACAACAAAAGGAAACTTAAACTAAAATACATTTTGATACTTAGGTACCTAAACTAGGTCTAGCCTGTTCTTATAGGCACCTAGATCTAATTGAAATTTTGTATACATATCAAGAATTGCTGCCAATACAATATTTCGATAAGATTCTCTCATTATCCCGATCAGGATCCTCAGGATCACAATTAATTCCTCTATGTAAGAGCAAGTGAGGCATTATTTTTTAGCTTAAGTACTCACCTAGTTAATTGTATTTAACAATAAATCTGCTAAACATAATAAACTATGTCTTAAGTCGACAAACAAGCACATGGTCCGTGTATAGTCTATTATACTAGTCGAAGACGCTCTCATTATTACAAGGATATCAGTAGCGCATTGCCTATAATCATGACTTGAAGATATTATGTAACATTACCCAGTAATTTCACAGCCTTTCTCACACATCAAACCGGAATGCAAATACTGTTGTTTAGTGACAGAAATAGGTAAAAATAAAGTAGTTGATGATTTGTAACACATTATAAGTATAGTACCTCACTAGGTAGTCCAGATACTAATCTACCTTATACTTATATTCTATATATATACTTATATTCTGAAGAAGTTTGCCTTTTACTACACCGACTAGCAAACTAAGAAAACTGAATATGTATGTATCTATATATGCCTGTATAGTTATATATAAGAAAAAGAGGCGACTAAGCTATCAGAACTGAAAGATGGCAGTACATATATCCATGCGAAACAATGCAACTGAAACGCACAAGGCGGGGATGGGCAGCGACATACCCGTCGCGAAAGCTGCGCTCTACGCTTGGCCGGCGAGGCAATTATGGGCAAAAATCTTCTTTTACATACTGTTTACATTTACTGTGTACATTTCCAGCAGTGGACTTCCAATGGTTGGTATGATGATGATGACAAAATAATTACAAGCATAATAACAATAATAATTAAATCTTTAGTTTTACCCATAACTGGATATAGCGACGTGTGCTGCACTAATATCTCTCAAGAATTTTTAAAATCATTTGAACAAATCTTTTGAACCAATGTCTCCGTTTCATTTTCTATCTTGCGTAAATACGATCATATTTCCCACTACCGCTCTCTTCTTGACTGGCTTCATATTCGTTATTGCCGCAAAACTCGTGTTTCAACCACATAATTTTCAGTACATTTTGATTTAAATAAAATTAAATCAAAATAATATTTATTCGAGTAGGCCCCCATTACAAGCACTTTTTAATCGTCGAAAATAAAAAATAAAGCAATTTTAATTTAGAAATATAAAGTACCTTCTAAATTAGATTATATTCATAGTACTAATGACCCAACGGGATTAAGAGAGACATCTAACGGCACCAGACGGATCCAAAAGCGAAGTTTAATGCTGGTTCTTATATTATAGGAGCCACCAGAAAGGAACCAAGAAAAACCGGTGTTGATAAAGGATCCAACAATACTGAATAGTTAGTGTTATTGCAACCCCTACTGACGTCGGAGCTCACAAACCGTTGTCTTAAAGCTAGGTTAGTTAGGTCTGTATGCTTACTTACTTAAAACACAGATTCTAAATCCTCTCTTCCTCTCACGAACTCGATATCCGCTCCTCTATATGTCGTGGGTTAGGATCAAACCCGGCGCACAATACAGGATCAATACCATTTGCGGCATCGAGTCCGTCAATTGTAGAATGTAATTTTTTATAACACAAGTAAAATAATTACTACAATGATGTAAAGTAAATGCATATGTAAAACTTGATTTTATTGATTTTTATTTTTATTCATATAATTAAAATTGGAGTATCTATTTGTATTATTAAAATAACTATTTTTTATTAAATGCAAATGGATGTATACACGTTAAATATACCAAAATATGTAAAATTTAAAAATAACTCTCTCTCTATCCATTTCTTTGAGGTAATCTCTGAAACGGCTAAACCCATTTGGATGGGACTTTCACGGGCAGAAAGCTAATATAATAAGGAGTAACTTAGGCTATATAATAATACGCTACAACTAATAGTAGCGGAGTGTCAATCAAAAATGTGGCAAAATAGGGCGAAAAATATACGTTTTGAGGAAAATGTGCTGCCCAAAGTTACCATTCCACGCGGACGAAGCTACGAGCACAGTTAATGTTAATATAATTATTTGTAAGGTTTACTTAGGTCGACTACTGGGGTCGAGGATTCGAACCCCACATAAACAAATATTCATATGGTGATATTTGTGTTTGTTCTGTGTTTTAAATATATGTATTTAAGTAGTATATTTGTGATTGCTCGTTTGTGTAATGTCCGTAACACAAGTGCTTCAAGCGACTTAACATGGAATCATGGGTCAATGTTTGATATGTTGTGGGAATTTATTATTTAAGACAAAACCTCCCTGACGACAAGTAAACGATAATTAGAGTTTATATTTGTTCATTACTATTTCACAATTTTATTCCCATCTTTTTTGTAACAAGAATTTTATTTAAAATTAATCTCTCACATAAATATCTAAAAATCACTATATCTCATATCGAAACAAACTATAATCTCTGTTTGTTTATCTATAGCAACGTCTGACAATTAAACTGTTACGTTAGCGAATAAAATACATTAAGTTATATTTCCGACCGGCTCTGTCCGCGTATGTCACATTATTTTTATTATGTCATTTGTTAAAATTAGCTTTTGTCCTTCCCTAGACTTCAAGCTATCTCCGTATATAATTTCATTAATATGGCCTTACCGGTTAAGCATAACAGGTAGAGACACTTTTTATATATTATGATACTCGAAGCACACTGCGGTAACACTCGTCTGTTTCTCTTTCCCGCGAAGATATCATCATATCAGCCATTGGAAGTACACTGTAGGACATAGGCCTCCCCAAGATAGGGGGAATTTTCAAATGATTGCCACTCTGGGCAGGTGTGGTGGCAATCGCAGAGCTTTCACAACGGGGATGCTACTGCCCATCCCCACCCTGTGTATTTGAGCTATGAATATACGGCCATATGTCGGTTTTGGTACCTTAGTCGCCTCTTATGATACCTGGTATAGAGGGAGGTACTATTGGACTCAGCCTACGGTAAATATGCAAACATACAGAAACAAATAAAAATATGTATTTTTTTTTTCTGGAATTGGTCCACTTGTTTACATATTCCTATTTTCGGGATTACTAATTTATTTTTAACATATTTATTTCCAAAATCATCTCAGTATTTTTCGATATTATTCTTTACAAACAAAAATACATATAATTTCTCTTCATAATATGGTGCCGTCGAGTACCGGAAGAGTAGAATAGTGTCTCCCTCTGTATCAGATGTCGTAAATGGCGACTAAGGTACCAGAACCGACTGATGACGCTTTATCCGAAACAGCGCAGTTCAAATACAACAAGGTGGGGAGAGGCAACAGCATTATGGGCAATTATGGGCAAAATCCCTCCTTACTTAGGGAGGCCTATGTCCAACAGTGTATTCCAATGGCTGATATACTAAATTTATGGTGAACAGTATTTCTGTTCGTTTGTTATTATCACGGGTTAACCAATAAACCGATCCATCCTGTAGAAAAAAGCGAACAAAGCCGAGGGTCTCAACTAGATCCCTTTCATTACTATGTGATGATTATAGTTATTGCGTCAATCAATTCGCGTATTTGTTCGGTCTTTTATTTACAATATAATAACTGGTTTTACTGCTTTTTTACTAACTCAATAATAATCCTTTAGATTTATTAAAAAAAATCACCGGCTTCAAATAACTGTTCGTTGACTCATCTTTACTTCATCACTAGCTAATATAATTACAAGTTTTATTTGATTTGCAAGTTTACCAAATAAATAAATAAATAGATATCCGCCGTGTAAACAAATAAATAAATAGATATCGGGTAAGTCTCGGTATTGCTTATATATATAAATATATAGATGTGCCCGCGACTTCGTCCGCTTGGAATCGTTTTTTGGGTACCATACCTACTTACCTTATTTTTCATAAACTTTGAATGTCATGTTTATTTATATGGAATCATTGGCTGGAAAAATAAGTTTCAAGTTTCTAGCTCTAAAATAGCGATACTTCCAACAAGCGATACAACTTCATGTTTTCGGGATAAATAGTATATATATTATACTTCTTGTTTTTGGGATAAAAAGTAGTATGTTTTATTCTAGACTATCAATAATTTCTGAGCTAAATTTCATCTAGATTTTTTTTGCCGCCTCGGCGTGAAAAATTAACAAATATACATTTATAGTCATTAACTTTCACGTTTTAATATTAGCAAGGATTTCATGTAGTCGATCTGCTGATATAATTTTTTAAGTTATTTTTGGATCGCTTATGTGCCTCTTAAAGGAAATTTTATCCCTACCCCTTAGCGTCATGGTTCTGCAAGGTGAAATGTCTGCACAAGAATCTTAATATCACGAAATGTGAACTCACTCACTCAACAGGGAATCTTAGACTTAAACTATAAGTGCAAAGAGGCTTAAATTTTAGCGACATTCAACCCGTAATTACTAGAAAATACTAATTATTTCAAGAATTAAATATTTTGCTAACTATTTTACTAAGCAACCCTTACAAAGAGGTGAAAATGGGACTTCAAGTTTGTAAAGAAAATATTTTAAAGTTATCGTCTGGAAAATCACAGAATATACTTGCTCTTAACTTAAATAAATCAGGATTATTTTTCATACTTAGAGTCTACCATCATTAAGTGAGAAATAGGAGCAGGCTTATGCGAAGATTCGTCAGCTATAAAGAAAGCGATCCCTAAATGACTTATTCCACAATATATAATGCAGATAGAGTGCGTCAAATCCTTGTTAAATTATTTTGTGTGTATAGTTTATTTTATGTTATGAGGCAAGCATACAGTCCGCTTGATAAACGTAACCATCTTCTTTCAGCTTTTCGCCCAGTTTTTTAACGAGTCCTTTATCACATCCCTGAAGATCTCTTATTTTTTTTATTTTTTTTAATACGGAGACTTTTGGCTGCTGGGTTTCCCCTCTGGCCCGATTCGCCTCTCCTTAGTAAACCTGCACCCCCCAGACTCCTCCGGGGGGTCCATATTGATACCGAGCTTAGTGCGGACGTCCAGTCAACATGGGCCACTTAGCACCAGGACCCCCGATCTCAAACCATCCTCCGGTTCCGACCTCCGAGAAGCCGGATTACAGGAGACGCCACGCTCCCATTCCGAAAATAAATTTAAAGGCTGGCAGTAAAACTGTGCTTACTGTCATGCCATTCCAACTGTGATTCCATAGCGAAAAATGCCGGCCCACGGAAACATGTTTAGGGGATAAGAAGTAGTCTATATATTATTCTGGACTATCAATATTAGGTAGACCTCAAACTAAGGTCGTCTACATTGGTACGTCACTGCCACCTATTTCTACCGCCAAACTGCAGTGATCGCATTGTTGTATTCCGGTTTGAAGGGTTAGAGAGGCATTGATGTTATTGGGTAATGTGACATAACATCTTCCAGTCACAAATTCGGCAACGAGCTAATGATATCCTTGTAATAACACGAGCGTGTATATGCTGCGGTAACGCTTTCTATCACGCGGACTATATACTTTTTTGTCGAATTGTCAAATAAAACCCATTAACGCGGACGAGACCGCTGGAATCAGCTAATATTGACTAAACAAAATTAGCCAAGCGTTTCTTTTCTCATAGTTCAAATATTATTTATATGCGATTTGAATAAATTTAAGTTTCTTTAATAATACGGCCGTGAAGTACTGGCAGAGTAGAATAGTACCTCCCACTGCACCAGGTGCCGTAAGAGGCAACTAAGATGACAACCGACAGGTGGCAGTATATCCATCCGAAAAAGTGTAGCTCAAATGCAAAGGGCGGTGATGGGCAGCAGCATCCCCGTTGCGAAAGCTTCGCTCTGCGATTGCCAACACATCGGTGCACATCATGTATTGCCCATCGCGGCAATTATGGGCAAAAAACATCCTTTCTTTCAATGGCTGATATGATGACTTGAACAATATAAATGTCACGCACCTTCGAATGGTTTGACAAAGTGATTATTAACACAGAATTAATCGCAATGCCTAAATATTATTCTACAAAATAATATTATCATCATCATTACAGCTATTGGAAGTCCACTGTTGGACATAGGCCTGTCTGAAATGCCGATTTCTTACTAATATTATAAATGTGAAGGCATATTTGTAACTCAATCAATATAATCTGGCTGTACGGATCTGTATGAGACTTGGCACAGATATAGTGTATATGCTGGTATAGAACATAAGCTAAATTTTACGGTTCTTATAGAACAGATATACCAACAGTGATCATATTTTCTCGTCAGTTCCCTTATGTCATGGGAAAGTCATGGGAAATAATAATATTTAAAAGCAGTTTAAAGTATTTTGTAGTAAGATCTGCACAAAGTTTACAGAAATACTTGCAATTTTGATTTATGTATTATTGACTGTTAGTATACCACGGTTTCACCTGCATTGTTCCCGTTCTCGTAAGAATACTGACTTTTTTAGTATAGGCAATTTGCTTTAAATATAGCAGTCTCACTCACACAATCAGTGAAAAAATTTGTAACATATGTCAAATGATTTCGAATTTATTTGTTACCAACGTACAAAATGTTCCATTTTAGGTAGAAATCGCTTAACTTTTTGAAAATATAATACAGCAAAATTTACTATTTTTCGGTAGCGTATTTTACTGAAAAGTAGATTTTTAAAAATCAGCAATTTAAGTTTAATCGTAAGATTCTTCTTTATAATATTATACTAAGACTCGTCGCTTCTCTATTGAACTATGTAATAATTTGTGAAAAATATCAACTACAAAATAACATTGCATACTACAATAAAAGTTGTATGATTTACAAGACAATTATTAATTACGATATTTTCCAACGAATCTTGTTTTTGAACAATATATTGTATATAATTTTGATGTGTTGCATAAAAATATTATACACAAGTGAATAAATCGTTGCTTCCAAATGTTGAACTTTGCACATGCCCCAAATAATAATTGCCTTATAAGCATCAACCAGCGTTCCGCGGCACAAACGGCCGAGACAGCTGCGCACGCACTTTTACTGTATAAAAGATTCGCGCCTGCCCACCGAGGTACATTCCACACGGCACCATGAAGGCAGTCTGTCTCCTCGCCTGCCTCGCGCTGGCACGCGCCAACATCTTCCACCAACGTCACGCCAACAAGATGGTTCGCCTGGACATGCTACCTTCGGAGCACAGCAACCAGTACCTGAACCATGGAAGGTCTATTGAAGAGCACCAGAGGCCACATGGCCACTCCGAAGAAGACAGACACCAGAACAAGGACCAGAAAGGACACCATGAGAATCGCCACGGTTACCGGCCATACCCTAAGGAGCAGCCTATGAAAAGGTACGCTGACTCCATGGAGGATAACTTCTACCAGAATAAACAGGAGCTCACCAGCTATGCTAAGGCGGTCAACAGTGTCGAAGAATACAACGCTCCTATGTACGCTGATAAGGACACTCCTGCAGTTGCTTTAAGCGCCATGCAGCCTGAACTTTTTGGAGATGCCATTGCCTGGAAAGGCCTCAAAATGGCCGTCGGACCCGCCTCCCTTGTTCAGTCACCCAAGGACATCAAAAAGATCTACGTCGAAGCCCAGAAAGCCATGAAGCACATCCAAGACCCCGAGACTAAGGCCCAGTTACATCAAGCTCTTGATGTCGCCATCCAAAACGAAGATCAGGACTCTCTCAAGAACGCTACACAATTGCTGAAGGAAAACCAGTACAGTATGGAGGAGCACAGCATCAAAACTGAAGATGGATACTTCTTAACCCTCTTCCGTATCCTGCCTAAGAAACAGCCCCGTGATGTCGCACAGAGGCCAGTCGTGTTTCTGATGCACGGTTTGCTTGGCAGCGCTGATGACTGGTTACTGATGGGCCCCGGTAAGTCCCTTGCGTACCTCCTCTCTGACGCTGGTTACGATGTATGGCTCGGCAACGCTCGCAGCACCAAGTACTCCCATCACGTCAACAAGCACCCAGCCCTCTCTGACTACTGGCAGTTCAGCAACGACGAAATCGCTCTCTATGACCTGCCAGTCATGATGGACTTTGTTCTTGAAACATCTCAGCAACAGAAAATGTTCTACGTCGGCCAGGCCCTCGGCACTACCGCTTTCTTCGCACTCGCCGCTGCCCGCCCGGAATATAACAACAAAATCGTTATGATGTACGCCTTGTCACCAATGGCATACATGAGCAAAGTTCGCAGCCCGATGGTCCGCATGATCGCTCTCAACCACCACATCCACGGTCAGTTCAGACCCAACAAGGAAGCCGTCGCCAGCTATGGTGGCGCCATGTGCAAGAATGAAATTGGATGCAACCACCTCTGCTCCAACGCGTACGTCGTCATGGCCGGAATCAACGTCCAGGACATGAACGTCAGCCTGATCCCCTCAATCATGCGCCACTTACCTGCTGGAGGATCAGCCCGTCAAATGCTCCAGTACGCCCAGAGCTTCAGCACCCGCGACTTCAGAATGTTTGACTTTGGCCGAGTCATCAACCAGGAGGTCTACGGCCAGTCCCAGCCACCAAAATACGACATGGAGAAGGTCACCGCTCCCGTCACCCTGTACTATAGCGAGCACGATTGGTTGGCTCACCCCAAGGATGTCGAGCGGCTCCAAAATGAACTCCCCAACATGTCGGAGGCCTACAAGATCCCCGAGAAATACTTCAGCCACGTGAACTTCCTTTTCTCTAAGAAGGCACCTGAAGTTTTGTACAAGAGGTTGATCGACTCCATCGAGAAACACCATTCTAACTAATAAAATTTATTATGTACAAAAATCTAAATATGTTAAGTATTTATATCACTCACTAATTATCATAAGATTTATATTTTTTATTTCATCGAAGCATAATAAATCCGTCCTTTATAAATATTATGGCATTTTCAATCACCTTCAAATCTACTTTTTTCTAAACCAGTCCTTCTTTAAAAAAACCAACTTCAAAAAACACAAATTAATATTATATAAAAAAATCTTATTTAAATAAAGAAGATATTGATCTTCTTTATTTAAAACTTACTTACAAACTTATTATTATATAGGTCCATTACACAAGTAGGTACTTTTTCTTAAATTAATCACTAAATAACAATTGTCTAATAAAATTATTAGAATATCATATGTCAAAAAACGGCCCTTATATAAAAATATGAGTATTTTAGCCGATCGATTTTGGCATGGTTTTGAAAACCATATTTTGTGAATAATAGTTAAAATAAGGCTACTTTTACAGGGATAAAGTTGGAAACTCGAATTAGTATTTGATTATAAAACAAATAAAATAATAAAGTATTAGATACTTTGTATATCTAAATCTATACACGTATATTAACATTATAAAGAGGAGATATAACATTGTTATTGTTGTTGTAATGTGAAACAAGTAAAACGGTTTTTATAATTAATTTTCCAGATGAAAGCTGACTACTTTCATGCTCCTCAAAATTATGTTTAAGCAGTCTAAAACTGCATACCACGAACTTAAAATAGTATCTTCTATCTTTTTAAAATCCTAAACTACTAAACATAGCTTTTTATTGTTGAATCTTCGAGAGTGTGATTGTTCAATTTTTTAATTAATTGGTTTATGTAATTTGTTATATCCACTCTCATCTCAGACTATAAACAAGCGAAAGTATACATCAGCTAGGTATATACTCTGTGATAAAAATAGACTTGTGCTAATTTTTACTTTAGTGCAAGGAGATTTACCTAGATGTCGCGCGTATATTTGTAAACGAAGGTAAATGATTGGCCGTTTGACATTTGAAAAGCAAGCAGCCCACGCTTTGTTTTGACATTCGTACTTAGCTTCTGTCATCAAAGCGTTACCGTGCGAGCGAGAGAACAATACGATATTATACATGAAAGAAAAAGATAAATGCGCGTCGGCGCTGTAGCTTCCCGCCGTACCCCGTACGTCAGTTACGCTCAGTTCGGTTAGCTGTGCGTAGTTTTGTCGGTTTATTTTTATTTACAGCAGAAACTTACAAGGAATATTTCATTGTTTGTATTGGACGGATTTTATTTGTGTCCACTAGCGACTCTGAAAAGAGTTCATTGTGCACATGGATTAAGTGACGATGTTACCACCTACGGCCGGTATAGCACAGGATCAACGCGACCGGCCCGACATGGCGGCATTCCAGCAGCGTCGCGACGTACGTGAACTAACCCGAGAAATTATCAGGGACGCGAGAGTGGCCAACAGACATCAGTCAACATCTCCCGGAGGTAAGCAAGCCGGTCATAAACGACGCCACGTTTCCGCCATGGTATGTCAATTTGACATAATACGTCAAGGTGACATTTATACAAAAACAACGCCTATTTCGACCCAAAATAGTAATAGAAATAGTTTATCGCGGTATTATGGTCGTATGGTAATCAATTGAAAAGGAATTTAGGCCTGTTACGTCATCAAAGAACGCGATCTCGCAAAAGTAAAATGGCGCCAATGCGACCTATCGCTCCGTTGTTAGCGCGTTGCGTCGAATAAAATTTAATTGATAAAAGTGATTTGTACTATATAACGATTGTGAAACTGCTTAGGAGTGAGTGTTACGTAGTTTTGAGTGATAAGAGTGCAAAGTGATCGTAATAGTGGCTAGATCTCTGCCATTTGGCACGTGTTGGAGCTATTTTTAGAACGTCACTGTGCACAATTGACGTCCGTAACCTCATTTCTACGCTGTGCCAAACGTGCCCAGTGACGAAATAATTATTGAAATTAGGGAATTCTGTTTGTTTGTTGTTGTTATTGATATCCTTTTGACTTTTGTAAAATGTCTTCATGACAGTAAATTGACAGCGGTCAAGGCGTACAAGATGGCTGCTCAATCAGCTAGTTCTATCACGCGCTATGGTAGGTGGAGCCACAATCGCTTTGTTGATAATACTTTTGTACAGTCTTAGTCTTATTCTCTGATCTCACATACATTACATATCTCATAGATACATTTGTATGTTCTTGAAATTAACGCCATACCACCATTATTTTTACTTATTACAATAATATTATCTAGGTATTACAATAATTGCTATTTGCTTGCTAACATTATGTTTATACATAAAAAGTTTTGCAGATATTACTTTACTTTTTCTTATGCAGTAAGGATAAGTCATTACAAGAACTAATTTGTTTCTAATTAGATTCTTTGTTTATCATTTATAACTTATCTAGAAAACCAATTTAACTTATGAAAACAAAATTTTATTTTATTAATTTTAGACAGCAAATATTCCATTCCTAGCATTCACCTTTATTGGTGCCTAGGGTGTCACTTTAAATCTTTATAGTGCTACTATTAACATTCGGGAGGAAATCTTTTACATTGCAATCTTTTACATACTTTAACATCAACAGTTGAAGTCATTGTGATGCTATTTCTACAGTCACACACAGACTATTCCAACTGTGTTTTCTAAAATCAATCCTCCCTTATGAAAGCACTCAATTAAGATTTACCTTGACTTTTATTTTTAACATTTCAATTTGTTGTACATGGATGCTGCTTCCCATACTATATTTGAAATTATATAAAAGTTATATTTATAACTTATCACTTCATCTCATACATAATCATGAGATTACACTAACATGTTGTGATAATTGCAGCAAACTGCTTGCTTGAAACACTCGTGTTATATTCATAAGACAGCAGAGGAATCACAAATATTATACTTATATTCATATGTAACACCTAGACACTAAACAAACACAAATATTTGTTCTGGGTGTTCTATATACATTTTACAAAACATATTATATATTCTCGTTTTTGATCATCTTAGGACATCAGTGCCTAATGAAATTTGGCACTGAGATTATTGATAAACGGGAGTAACAGATAGACTACTTTAATAGCAAATAAAAGCGTATTCCGGTAGAATAGATTTAGCTTTTTATTTTTCTCTTTGGAATCGGCACGACTTTGCACAGTTTAGCTGTCTAGGATATAGTCCTCGCAGACAAGGCCGCGGTGGGAAAGTAAGATTTAATATAATCGCCGTTGTGTTGTACAACAATGCCCTAGATCCAGCCAAAAGTCAGAAATGTCATGTCTTATCTCGGAGTGCAGCCGAGTCGATAGATGCCTTGTGTATTGTAGAGACGCTGAAGCATAGTTGAATTACTTGGAGTCGTACTTTATCTAATCTGTTAATAATAACTTTTGGTCTACTTAATGATATTTAAACTCATTCAAATTCAAACATCCATTCATCCATACTTTCTCGTTCACAATTTTAGTAGGATATTAATTAGACGATTATGCGATTGCTATCGGTAAATTAACGATGGCGTTTTAAGCCAATAACGTAGCGGAAACCGGAACTTCTTTGAGTCAACTCATTGGTATAAAAACAACTTTTAATACGTGATTACCATTTATTCATGTTTAGTTTTAATGTATGTATTATGGTAATTAATAAGTTGCAACTAAAGAAATACTAATGCGTTTCAGACACTAGTATTACTAGGTTGTGGCTGACGTCTTTATTTACATACATACATATCTTTATAAATTAGCTGTAATATATCTATATTATTATCTTATTAACATTATTTAAGTAAGTTTAACGTGAAATAGCAACACACTTATTTAACCCGTAAATTTTTTTTAATAAATTCACACTACATATCATACAGTAACTAGACTTCAAAAAAATAGGTTAAGGTTCGCAAGAGGTTTATCAAATATCATACTTAAATATATATAAATAATACCCAGACACAGAACAAACACAAATATTAGCATATAAATATTTATTCTGGGTAGGGATCGAACCCACGACCTTGGGCGTAAGACAGGATTACTACATAACTTAGACAATATTTTCTCCAATTTTCGACTCAATGCGTTCTTCCCAATTTTGAAGTTAATCATTCAAGTTATTTGCAACTTGGCCACCTTACCGTAATTTTCGTACCTACTTATAAAAATCTAAATACTTTTATTAGTGAAGTATTTATATGCAGAACTTTAAGTATAAATGATAGTTTTATATGAGATATAAAGATTCATGTGTCTAAACTTATATTGTAATGAAGAAAGATTGGATTATTTGTTTATTATTCTATTAACCTATTCTAAAAATCCAGTTCTTTATGAAAGAAGCCAACCTAAAATGAAATAATGTAGAAAATGGTTGTACGTATGTAACGAATGAATTCAGAAACTAATACACCGATCTAACAAATTCTTATGTTATCATATTATATAATATAATATAGTGACATAGCTATATTATCCCTCTTAATTCTAAGCATCGGAAAATACGCGGGAGAAACCGCGGTACCCTGTTAGTAATATTTGAAATTCTAGATGGTCGTATGAATGTACGGTTTTGACGCCAGAAGTATCGAATGAATATTAATTAAACTTTGTAGTAATCTAATTCATACATCAAATTAACTTATGGTCTATAGATAAACTAGCGGCCATCCGCATTCAACCGGGAGCATTCTATAGTTTCTAAAGATATGCATGCAATCGCAGTCCGGCTGTTAAATAAACTCCAATATTTATTCCAAGAATCTAAAATAGTAATTTTTATTGTTCATCGAGCTCGATGGCGCAGATGTTAGGTGATGCACCATAAGTAGTGAGTTCGATTCCCAATCCGTTTTGTTGGATTCCCAAGTTCCGTGTTTGGATGTTAAATATATGTATTTCACTTTTATATTTGTGATTCCTCTTTTGTCTGATGTCCTAGACACACACGTGCGTTTAAGCGACTTATCTCGGTGTCAGGTGTGAGATGTCGTGTGAATAAATTATTATTTGGCTAAAACTACATAAGTAAACGAGGTTAGTTCAAGTTCAAATAAATAAATCAGCAATGCATATCACAGAATTTTAATGTCAGCATAGCGACAAAGTCCAAACGCTTGCGCAACTTCCATGTAAATTGTAAACACATTATAGGTAGTGTCCGCGCGAACAATACCGCTAATGAATGTTGTAACGAACACATTCTCGTCCTATTATGACATGCATTGTGTAATGTGACGCGATTTTCCTTTAGCTCCCAGGTACTCGTTCCAAGGTCGATCATTGTAAAATCAAAACTTTCCAAAGTGATCATTAATTCACACAAGTACTCATTACATTGACCTGACTCCGAAATAAATCGGTTAAAGCATTTGTGTTACAGATTTCAGACAACGGCGGAATCACAATTGTAATACTTAAATACCTATATTTAACACCCAGATACAGAACATACACACATATTTATCGGATAAATATTTGTACTGGGTGGGGATTGAAGCTACGACCATTGGCGCACAAATAAGATGATCGTTATTCGAACTTTATTTACAAGTAGAGTATCATTTAAGAATTGTTAGGATTATTACAGCGAAAAAAAGCGATGGTCTTATTGCTTATCATTAAATAAATACTATTATTTTTTAAGAGATTTATTAATGTTATTTTTTTATAGCTTTGGATGCGATTTCGATACTAGTTTTTTGTATTTTTTTAAGTGTACATGAAACTGCGTTTGTTTATTCTTTACGTTGAAATAAAGCACTTACTAGTATTTTAAATATTCTCGTCTTTGACACATACTATTTCCATATGTTTTGTGTGACTATGATTTTCTGATAGATTCGGAGAGTATCATATTTTATACTCAATACTCCACAGTGAAGTTACAAACAACTAGCAAGTTCCTTTCTAAGTAATACAGGAATGTATTGCACCCTTAACCCCAACTCAATTGGCAGAGGTCCGCTCGCCAATTGTAAACATTTGCCCTTGGTTGCGTCACGCGGTCGTCGACCCCGATCGATTACATTGCACCCTACGCAACTATAGAACCGCTGCACAAACGCATCTCGGAATGAAAGGTTAGAGCGGAGCAAAACTATAATTTTAGCGCAGACAGCTGTTTCATTGTTTATGCCGTGTTTAAACTTTGTAGCTATGTCTTAAGAGTTAATCTGAGCTAGATAGGTTTGGCAGCCATACAATCGAGAGAAGCATTTTATGTTGTATTTATATCGTAGAACTTCCGTGCCTCAACACGCTACTCGTCTGGTAGCTTGATGATGTCCTACAAGATATTTTTATTACATTTAAGTATAATTTTCCGTGTATATAAGTTAAGAGAACGGGCTGTCAAATATCTTGAACAATATATCGGTTGATATAGCTTCGTAAATAAATAATTATTCACAGTATTTGTCATATATTGACCTGACTCTGAGATAGTTCGTTTAAAACACTTGTGTTACGGACGTTAGACAACAAAGCAATTACAAATACAATACTAAAATACATATATTGAACACCTAGACACAAGACAAATACAAATATCATCATATAAATATTTTTCCTGGGAATCGAATATCGAAACCACGACCTTTGGCGCACTAGATAGGATTATATCATCTGCGCCATTATATTATAATTATCAAGGTTAATTAATTTTTTAATAAACTTGTAATAAGCATGCGCAATTATGTCGCGCGTTATTAGTCCACTGTGTAAAAAATATATGCTAGAATCGCCTATACATTTATTGTATATCATAAATAACAGGATGAGAGAGAAATAACTGAATTAAACCAATTTTACTGCAGGAATGTTAAAAAAAAAACGTATGCAGGTTCTTATTTTGTGTAGGTTTATAATTAGATATGTATTAAAGCCTATGTATGTTAAAAAAACCCCGAAGGTTCGGTATGTTCACCAAATTAGGTTGAAAAGTATTGTAGTATAAAACAAGGTCGCTTTCCGCTGTCTCTCCACCGTCCATAGCCCACAGAGGTCCGCGCGGGTATATGCCTATTTCTTATAGATAACCCACAATAACCATTTATTATTCTTATTGCACCCGTGCAAAGCTGAAACGGGTCGCTAGTAATAGTGGAAACAAATAAGGTCGAATAAGAAGCGAACAAATATTATACAAATTAATTTAGAAGAAAATAATAAATAAAAATGTACTGACACCGTAGCACTTATTAATAATACTAATATGTATATAAATTTACGCATACCTAATTCTACTGCCAAATAACAATACTGGCATTCGTTGAATTCGGTGAAAATTACAGGGTAATGTGACAATATCCTTAGGTCATGTGGTTGGCGACTCGCAAATGATATCCAAAAAGCTGTGTAGCCCTATAGAGAAATCTCAAATTACTCTAACATAATATTTTCCGAGATACGGCTAAAGTGTAATCTACGTACATTACACGCGTGACCTTTTTTTAGTGTTGTCAGGAAATGTAAACATGGTAACGGAAAACTCGTCAGGTCTCAACAAAACGTTCTAACACGTATCTCACGGTGTCACGCTTATTCGCTTTCTTATGCAACTTAAAATTTGTTTATTTCTTCATATGCCTGCGACCTGGGCGATCCTGTTCGAAATGATAACACGAGTAACGGCTTTAAATAGTTGGTTGCGCAAACACTGGCTTTAGTAGATTTAGAGATTATATGAACAGCTTAACGGACAAAGCAAGCACACTTCTTATCGGACAAACGGGGTTTTCATAACATGGCCGTTTTAAGTTTCCTTCTAAACGGCGGGATGTTTTCGAAATTAATGAAATGTTCCATATCGTTCGTTGGTTTTATAGCGAAGGAACTCAATGGCTGACTTTCCGTCCCAAATCTTTACTGTAAAACTGAAATTAGCCTAACAAACTATATGAAACACTTTATTCTTCCCTTAGTTTTCCATAACAGGTTTATCGACCGCCCCGATGGAGAACTCGGTAGTGTTTCTATCTTGTGCGCCAGGAGTCGTGAGTTCAATCCCCATTAAGGTTAAACATTTATATATGATAAATATTTGTGGATGTTAAGTGTCTAGATGTGAGATATGTATTTAAATATTATATTTGTGATGCCTCTGTTGTTATGTGTCCGTGACGGAAGTGCTTTGAGCTTCTATGTCGGAGTGAGATCAATAATAATAATAATAATAATCTTATACTTTGAGGTATACATCTCGTCAATGTTTGAATACGTAATGTATAATACAAGATTTCTTTTTTTAAATAATAAATAAATTCCCCATCTTATACATTGACCTAAAATTGTGATTAGCACTTGTTTTACGGACATCAGACAATAGTGTAATCACAAATATACTGCTTAAATACATATATTTAACACCCAGGCACACAACAAATATAAATATTTGTCCTGGGTGGGCACCGAACTCACGACCTTTGGCGCACAAGACAGCATCACTACGATCTGCGCCATCGAGCCCGTCGAGGCAATATTTGACAAATACTAAATCCAATATACATCTACTAAGCAATACACGTTGTATTGATTATTGCACAATGTATAACTAATATAGCTTAACTAAATAAAGTAATACTAATGTAGCAAGTGAAGATCAATAGTCTCTGCTTACCACGATTGGACACAGGCGTGATGTATGTTTGTATGTACTATTCTTGATGCATCGCGCAAATCGAATTTGTACAACAATACACCTATTGTTATACCATGGCAATACATGACATTACACTATTTATGTATTGCATCTAATTTAATGCTTACATAATATACAGATAATATTATAAACGCGAAAGTTTGTGTTCATATTTATTTGTTACTCTATCACGACGGTACGGTTAAACAGATCTTGAATTGGATGAATTTTGACCATAAAGATTTTGGTCTGGAATAAGACCAAAACTGTATCTAACAAATTATATCTAATTTTACAAATGTGGTGACAAGACTGCTATTATTATGATGAAATCGTTCTCACATCGTCATTACGGCATTTGGAAGTCCACTGCTGGACAAAGTCTCCCCAAGAAAGCGGGAATTTAGCCCATAATTGCCGCGCTGGGCATTCAAATTGTGTTTATTTTAATATTCGCTGTAATTGGGTGTATTGAAACCTGTTGGAAATTCCAGAGCGCAGCTTTCGCGACGGGGATGCTGCTGCCCATTTCCCCTTATCCATTTAAGCTACACTTTCTCGGATGGATATACCGCCATCTTTCAATATTGGTATCTTACGACACCTCATACAAAGGGCAGATGTACCGGCAGAGAAGAATAGTTCCTCTATTCTTCTCTGCCGGTACATCACGGCAATCGTACTTACTTACGCATTACAAATAGTTTTGAGGGATATGGAGGGAATTACGTCGACATTACGTGTACATGGCGGGAAATATAAACCAGGTCTACATGTGGCGTACAACAAGGCCATTGCGATATGATACGACAACTAGATGCTAGCTTAACCAATATTATTTAATTTGTATAAAACGTTTTACGGTATACCTTCAGTTACCAGCAGGGTGGAACAGTACCTCCCCTTGTAGAAGGTGGATGGCGGTATACCCACCCGAAATAATGTAGCTCAATTGCAACTGAGCGAAGATAGGCAGTAGCATTCGCGTCGCAAATCTACACTTTGAGATTACTATCACGCATGCCTAGCGCGGCAATTATGGGCAGATATCTCTTATTCTTGAAGAGGCCTATATCCAGCTGTGGACGTTCTACGGTTACTTTAATGATGATAGATATTTACAATAACTCGTGACTAAAGGCGTGAGGTTCCGGCAGAGTATAATAGCACTTCCCACTGCTCAAGGTGTCCAGGTGTCATATCTAAGAAGCGACTGAGGTACCAGAACCGACCGATGGCGGTATATCCATCCGATACAGTGCAACTCAAATACATAGGGCGGGGATGGGCCTATTAAATCCCTACTTTAAACGCTTTCCGCTTAAAACTCTCAACCGATTTTGACGAAATTTGGCACAGACAATTTTTAAACCCTGAGAAAGGACATAGGCTATTTTTTTTAATTTGAAATAAGGGTTGTAAGGGGTCGAAAAGGGGGATTAAAAGTTGTATAGAGGTATCGCTATTTTTAGAGCTAGAAACTTGAAACTTATTTTTTAGGCCATTGATTCGATTTGAACTTTGATAAAATTTGATTTGATAAAAATGACATTCAAAGTTAAGACAATTTAAGGTAAAGAGGTGTGGTACCCAAAAAAACTATTCCACGCGGACGAAGTCGCGGGCACAGCTAGTGTTAAATGTTAAATAAGTTATAAAATATTTATTTAACATTATAAAATAATATAATAACAAAAATGTTAATGTCTATAGAATATCATAATATTCTTCATATCAGTTACGTACATACATCACACACGCCTATGTCATATCAGCTCTGTGGATTTATTCTTTAGTTATAAAATAATTAGGCATCGGTATTAAATTATAATGAAATTAGTATAAAACATTCTTCAAGTCGCCACAGGTTTAAATTTGTCTCACCTGTGCCAAATTTTACTTGTCCTAACTCACTGTCGCCGGTTGCGACCTAAGTGTATTTTTGTTACATTGAAAATACTAAACGGCTATGTTTGCGTCTTTGTATACTGTGACCAAGTACCAATAAAATATTTATTATACAGGCACATTAGCTTAAGTGTCAAGGCTATCATACATCATAAATTTGATTTGACCACTTTATGCTTAACTTCCACCTTATTAATAAAACACTATGTGTATAGAGAAAGGTGAAGCCGATGGCCCCAATGGCACAGATGGTAGTGATCCTATCTTGTGCGCCAAGGGTCGTAGGTTCGATCCCTAACCACGACAAATATTTATATGGATATTTGAATTTGTACTGTGTCTGCGTGTTAATTAAGTATTATATTTGTGATTTTTCTGTTGTCTGATGTCCGTAACAAAAGTATTTTAAACGACTTATCTCGAATTAAGTCAGTATGGGATGTAGTGTGATTTCTTTTTACGCCGAATTTTCTGTAAATTATTTTCTTTCTTCTATAGCTTCACTCTACTTTTTCATATGTATGTTTATGGAAGTGTATATATATATCACACGTTCAAATTATAATTATACGAGTAATTTCTACGTGTTTATTGGAGCACATGCCAAACTACAAGTAGTATTTAAGACCTTCTCTATCTAAAGGTAGCCTGCAAGAATTTGCTGATAGCGATAAGTCCGCCTCTTTTACTAAGTATTCATGCTTTCTTGCAAGTTCTTAGTATTTTTTTTTATTAGTGTAGAATAAATATTAAATTACTTATTTTATTATATTTAAACTTTGAGCCATCAGTTGTAGCAGCATTTAAATTATATTATATTTTAATAAAATGTTTTATCAACAGCTCGCGACAGATTCCCTTCGACATCATCTACAGACGAAAATGAGAGCGGCACCGATGGTGAGGCCGACCGCTCCCGCCGGGCTAGCCTGGTGCACGGACACTCGGGCCCACCGCCCGGCATGATCGCGGTGCGCAAGCGGCGCGGCAACCTGCCCAAACACTCCGTAAAAATACTCAAACGGTGGCTGTACGACCACAGGTAAACCCCTCACTTAAAACAAACCTAAGGGGCCGGCTGTTAATCTCGTGTGACTCTAAAGGGGGGAGAGGTGGGGAAAATCACGGAACAACACAAGGGACGTCGAGAGTGTTGACTAGAATAAGACTTTACTGCAAGGTTCGCGGCATCGTAGCGGGACCGACGGCTGTCACTTGGTGGCGCCTCTGTCGTCAGTCCTCGACTCGAGTGGTCATCGTTGAGGACAGTTATTTTTATCCAATAGAGGAGGCCTGAGTGAGCCCATTGCAGGGACTACACGCGGCGAACTGCTACGAAAAGAATTGGTGTGTGTTTGAGATTGTGGAGTGTTTAAAGTAGCATTTAAAGAAATATCGACCAAACTATGAGCGCCGGCTCTCTATCATATAACATATTTGTATGTGTGAGGTTGGTGATGGGTGATCGCCATAAACGGAACAAGTATTTAAGATATTATATTCCTTCGAGGAATCGGCACGATTTATTTGCCCTAAAGTGCTTCAAGAGGAAGGTTTATATGTATAAACATGCATACTGTAGCAGAGGAACATAATTTTAGACGTTTCCTATGTCGTAAATAATTTCATTTTGTGCAAACTCTGAGTGAACCCGACAAGATTGATCAATTTTTTTTCATTAGATCAGGTCGATATACAAGCATACAATCCGCGTGATAGTAAGCGTCACTGCAGCCTATAGACGCTCGTAATATCACAAGGATATCACCAACGCGTTGCCAACTTTGTAACTTGAAGACATTATACCATATTACCCAGTGATTTCACTACCTTCAGACCGGAACACAGCAATGCGAACAATGCTATATCTACTTCATGTAGTAATGTACACCTTAAGAATTCCAGTAGATCAAAATGGTAAAAGTTACCAGAACCGGCAGATGGCGGTATATCCATCCGAAACAGTGCAGCTCAAATGCACAGGGCGGGGATGGGCAGCAGCATCCCCGTCGCTATAGCCGCGCTCTGCAATTGCCAACACGCTTGCCCAGTGCGGCAATTATGGGCAAAAAACCTCGTCTCTTAGAGAGGCTTATGTTCAGCAGTGGACATCCAATGGCTGGTATGATGATGAAATGATTGAGATGTTTGGTGAATTTGTTATTTATTTTGTTGCGTTCTTTTTCAGATATAATGCATACCCGAGCGACGCTGAAAAGCTTACTCTCAGCCAAGAGGCTAATTTGACCGTGTTACAAGTAAGTTTTGACATAAAATACCTTCTCAATAATCGTTTAGGTGTAGGGCTGTTGTGGCGAATGCATGATGAACCTGGAGTTAATTCGAATTAATGATTTTTCTAGTCGTTGGACGCACATCTTGTTACAAAGTAAATTTGCTCACACACATACGGCAGTGTAGAATAGTACCTCCCCTTGTACTAGGTGTTGTATCCATCCGGAAAGTGCAGCTCAAATGCAACAGTACAGGTATGGGCGAAGCTACGCTCTGAGATTGCCAACACGCTTGCCCAGCGCGGCAATTATGGGCAAGGTTCCCACTTTCTTGGGGAGGCCTATGTCCAGCTGTGGACTTCCAATGGCTGGTATGATGATGATTGTTATGATCTGTTTGAATATTTTGTGCGTCAGCTTTCGCGATGATACGCCGCCCATCTCGCTCTGTGCATCTGAACTGCACTGTTTTGGATGGATATACCACCATCTGTCGGTTCTGACACCTTAGGCGCCTCATACGACACCTGGTACAGGAGGAGGTACTATTCTACTCTGCTGGTACCTTAAGGCTAATCATAACAATAGTCAGCACAAGTTTTTATCATTGAGATAATACTTCATGTACTACACTGTATATAATCAGATTATGTAAATCAATTTTAAATTCATTAAATTGTGAATTCTTAATACATTTTGGCAATGTACTAAATATACTCTTATTGCTATACAATAATAAATACTTGAATACATTGAAAGTTTCATATGACACATATAAATTCTCATCCAGTCACCCTTTATGTATTCCGTATTTTTTTTAATGAAGATATTGCGGTTCTTACTGAAGCTGAAGAGTTTGTATACCTCATAGCCGAAGTCATGGGCGCTGCTAGTGATAAATATATAAAGACATTTATTCTCAAATAATTTGGTACATACTACATATATATAAAACATATATAAAACCAGGATCCATTTGTCAGTTTTTACAGCGAGGCTAATATGGAATTTTAGATACGACGTTGCCGAAACGTAGCTGACACGTTGTTAATTTATAATATAAGAGGCTCGCAATCGTTTTAGGTTTGCAACTGGTTCATAAATGCCCGACGGCGCATCCTGCCGGAGATGATCCGGCGCGAGGGCCACGATCCGCTGCACTACACGATATCCCGGCGCGGGCGCAAGCAGCCCGCCGGCTCGTCGTCGCAGGCCGGCGGCTCCGGCGTCGTGGTCGCCTCCTGGGACGGCGTGGAGCTCGAGGTGACTGTCGTCGCGCTGCACGTCTTTATACATAAGCATCACGTGCCCACTGTTTCTCATTAATCATTATTTGCTTACTGTGTACAGTTTGATCCAACTTGAGAGATAGGATGTGTAAATTTTAGTCGCAAATCTTTTTTTATGATTTACATAGACCTTCCCAAGATAGTAAATTCCAATGTAGGCAACATTGGAATTTACTATCTTGGGAAGGCCTATGTCCAGTAATGGACTTTTGGCGGTTACTATAATGGTGAAAATGACAGTAATTTCGCTGCCTCACCTTTCAAACCGAAACATAGCAATGCAAACACTGCTCTGTATGCAGACGACTTATGTCTACATCTAATATTCTTCCCAGAACAACGTCGCAGCAACAAAATCAAGTGACAATCAGAGAATGCCATGTCTCCGATTGTCACTTGTTTTTGAACGGCCATTAGAATTCAGGCGCGTTGATCGTTTTTAGTTTCGAAGCAGCCAATAGAATTCGGGCGCGTTGGTCCTAATTTATGTCTGGAACGTAACATTTGACCGTGGTTGCAGAACGACCCGGAACGCGGCGGCGAGCAGGACTACACGGACGGGCTGCTGGTGTACCGCAGCGACGGCGACGACATCGGCGACGGCGAGGAGGGCTACTCGTCCAGCGCCGTCAGCGAGGAGGAGGTCAAGTACGACCCCTCGGTGTGGCAGTCCGTCATACGGTACGGGCCCGAGGACCGCGAGCTGCACCCGGCGGCCAGAGGGTTAGTGTGCGCTTCGAACTGGCTCGACGCGAACTTGGACGTGCTGCAGAAGGGTTACAGTATAACTGCATAGAAATAAAATTGCTTTCGCTGTCTGTCTGTCCCAACTCTACTTAGATTTTTAAAATCTATTCTGATGCATTTCTGAGGAAGGTGTTTAAGTAAAACATGCATATTTTTGTTGAGAAATAGTGATAATAATTTTAAAGGATTCCAACACATTTTTTGCGATTACATCGCAAATGCTGGCTAAAACCGACGAGATAGATCAAAATATGTAATGTGCTAGTATTATACAACTTAGTGTTTATTAAATATCATGTAAAAAATAACTATTTTTTAATAGGCAAAATAAGATATGTAACGATTTCAAAACAGAAATAAGCTTTTATATTTCTCGTTTGTCATGTCTTTTTGTGGCGAACCCGCCTACGTTTTAAAAAAGCCGGGTCGTCTAGATATTCTATTTACAAAATTTTAAAACGTTCCTAACACCGCGTAAATATCGCATTCGAGCAGGACGGCTGCGGTGGTGACGGTGCGGACGTCGGAGTCTGAGGAGGGCGAGGAGGGCGCGGCGGAGGCGGGCGGCGGCGGCGCGGGCGCGGGCGGCGGCGCGGGCCCGGGCGGCTGGCACCCGCAGCTCGCGCACCTGCCGCAGCTGCCGCACCCGCTGCGGCGCCGGCTGCAGGTACGCGCGTCACCTACACACCTACACACGCACACGAACCAGCGTCTCGCACACGCGGGCCGCCCCCTGCGGCCTGTGTCCCCCAGGTGGTGATGAATTAGACATCTGAGTAGTCCAGCACCAGTTTCTCCGAACAAAACCCCTAAACATGTATGCTCTTGCTTGAAGTGATGCACACCATTCCGGCGCATATACTCTCATGTACTCACGCATGTGTGCACGCGCACCGATGACACGTACGCGTATGACGCGTACAGTTATCTGTACTAGAGCGACAAGCCTGGTGGCGCACTAGGTAGCATTTCTATCTTGTGCGCTGAGGGTCGTCGGTTCGATCTCGCCCCAAAAAAATACTTATATGAGGAATATTTATGTTCTTCAGAGTGTGGGTATTAAAATTATGTAATATTTGTAAAAGTATTTTACACATTTGTGATTCTTCTGTTGTCTGATATCTGTAACACGAGTGTTTTAAGCCACTTATTACGGAGTCAGTGTGAAATGTAATGTATGAAACATAATTGACCACCACCATAGCTACACATAACACTCAAAACACTACAAAAATATCCTCCGATGTACACACAGCAACAGAATCAATTACCTACCCAAATCTATCAATACTTCCTAGTAGATATTGATCTGTAAAATCGAGACATTCAATTTTGGTAAGTTTTTAAGATATGGGTAAGTTGATCTGTTGTATGCCTAGTACGGCACTAGGCACCGTGAGCAGAGACTTAACCGCGGCTCGTGCAGGTGGTGCCGGCGGGCGCGGGCGCGGCGGCGGCCGGCGAGGGCGAGCGGGACAAGTTCAAGTGCCTGTACCTGCTGGTGGAGACCGCCGTGGCCGTGCGCCAGCGGGAGAAGGAGGCCGAGCAGGTGCCCGTCTAGGGCTGCCAGGTACTGCCCTCGCTCACGTTCTTATGTTCTTACCCGGCTACCATATTAAAAGTCCACTGCTGGACATAAGCGGGGACGCTTAAGTCCAGCAGAGAAAAGTTAAACTTTGCCTAAAAGTGTAATAATTGCCGCGGTGGGCACGCGTGTTGCGATAGGATTGCTGCTACCCATCCCCGCCCAGTACGTTTGAGCTGCTCTTTTTCGAATGGATATGCCGCTATCTATCGGTCCTGGTACCTCAGTCGCCTTATCCTACATATCGATCTATTGCCTATTTGATTGGTATAAGACGACCGAGGCGAACATATCTTAACTAGGTAGAAGAGTTATTAAAGGACCAGGTCAGAAGCACCAAGAATAAACGAGCGTGTATGAGTGGACTAATGTGTGTAAAGGAAGCGAGAGAGGTGTGCCAAGAACGTAAAAGTGGAGAGCCATAGTTCTGCCTACAGCGATGGGACACAGGCGTCAAGTATGTATTTAATTATTAAAATAAGAAACAAAAATTTTTAATGAACGTGAATCATAATTTAGGTATCAATATTTATTATATTAATGACATCATTATCCACCGTAGGATGTCCACCGCTCCATAAGTCTCGTAGACTCATCATCATCATACCAACCATTGGATATACACTACTGGACATAGGGTTTCCCAAGAAAGGGGGAATTTTGCCCACACTGGGCAAGCGTGTTGGCAATCGCAGACCGCAGCTTTTGCGACGGGGATGCTGCTGCCCATTCCGCCTTGTGCATTTGAACTACACTGTTATGGATGGATATACCGACATCTGTCAGTTCTGACAGCTAGTCGCTAGAGGCGACTAAGCAGTCGCCTCTTACATCTGGTTCAAGAGGAGGTACTATTCTACTCTGCCGTCGCCCGTGAGGTACCGTGAGGACTCTTAGATTCACTTAGACTCATAACACGAGTTGATGTCTCGATGAATGGTCCGACTATAATGTGTATTGTTTCAGAATGGTGACGTGTCGAAGTCCCGGCCGCGGGAGACTCGCTCCCGTGACGACGGCCACTGCGCGCACCGTCCCAGCGTCCGTGTTCGGGTTTCACTGAGCAACAGTAATATTTATACAGTATTGTATCAACCTTCTCCACAGATTGTTCTGTGAAATGTCACTGTTAGCATCTTTCTTTTCTTTTTTCTTTTCAAGTATATGTAGAATCATACAATTCTTTTTTTATATTAAAACACGTCGACAAACAAGCATAAAGTCCACGTGACAGTAAGCGTCACTGCAGCCTATACACGCTCTAATATCACAAGGATATCACCAGCACGTTGCCAACCTTGTGACTTTAAGATATCATGTCACAATACCCAACTATTTCACTATCTCTCTCACTCTTAAAACCGGAACACAGCTATGCTAACACTGCTATTAGTAGGTAGAAATAGGTGAGAGTGAGATACCAAGGCAAACGACTTCTGTATGAGGTCTACCTCGTGTAAAACTGTCCTTTAGAAATATTCTTCAGATTATCTCAAAGTTGTCACACTTATTATATTATCATTATCTTACCACCTACCACATAGGGTGTGGGGGGGGTTTAGGGGGGGTACTCGCAGGACCAACTTTCACGACAGCGATGCTGCTGCTGCTGCTCGTCCCCGTCCTGTACATTTGAGGTGCACTGTTTCGAATGTATATACCGCCATCTGTCGGTTCTGGTACCTTACAACACCTGGTACCTCTCGGCTTTAATTATATATTGTGATAATTCAGACAGTTGTTTTTTTTTAATATTGCATGTATATCTTTGCTCAGTGAAAAAGGCATTTATATTAGAGGATACAACTGGCCGTCGAGTCAGCTCTTATACCGTTGTAAAATACATAGTTGCTACTGTATCGTGAGGTGTACAATCTTATATTATAGCGATGCAGGCAATGTATCACATGTATGTCGAAGTTAGAATCGTATATATTGCAGTGCAATGTCTTATACGTTTATTTTAATGAACAGTTGATTCTGATGTACGATCATCGATTTGGAGACCCGTCAATAACCAGCTCGTATGTCTCACAGTCAAAATCATAGAGGTGTTTGCATTTCATTCAAATTATATAGTGTATTTGGTATAAAATTGTCTATTGATTATTTACAAAAAAATACAAACATATATTCATATAATCAAGTATATCTTTAAAATAAGCAATAATAATATTAGTGTCAGACATAGTGCCTAAATCATAATATCGTAATATTTAATATTAAGTACTTATCAAACGCAACTCCACATAGATATTGCATTATTTTTGTATGCAGAAATTATATGTATATTTACACATCGTTTGGTGTTTTACGTTTGGGAGAAATTTATATTTCAGTTCGCTATGCGGAGAAGAGCAAGGGTCTTTGAACATAACGCATGTTTTGTCTTTACAATTTACTTATATTATTCTTAATAACTATATAATTAGGTATTCATAAAAGTATTTTACATGCGTTATGTTCAAAGAGCTACTCTCAAACTTACGTGTTGAAGACCTAGGTCATATCATCTCTTCTTTATTTCCTTTAGCACTTAAGCTGTGTTTGGAATCACTAAAACTATGTACACTTGTAATTAATCTTTGTATATTTTAGCAGATTCCTCACATATGGCTAGTGCAAATCATCCCTAATTTTATTTATCTCGTTTTTGCGTGCAGTGGACGCGGTAACACTACATGTTGCGAAAATATCAACATTTCATAGCCGATTTTGAACTTTAAAACTTGCGATCAGAGTTGTAAGTTCGATAGCAATATTATGACAATTTTGAGTTGATCTGTTGACTTATGTACCATGACGTACTTGTAGTATTCCTTCGTCTACGCGGTCAACAGAGAATAGTTTTCAAATGTCATTACAAGAGCACATAAGTAAATATGTAGATCTAGTCCCCAATTACTGCACTGTATAATAAACATATATAATCCCTTATTTAGGAGACCTATATAATTTAGATGCTTGAAAAGTGCGTACAGTGTTTTCTTAATTTGTCTTTTTTACAATATTGACTGATAACAATCTTTTTGATAAAAATACTAATTCCTTAACAAACGTGTTCCTACTTGTGAAGTCAAAGCTTTGTACTAACATAATGAAAAGTAACATTTTATAATATCTATTATATATCCATGGAATATTGAAATGTATTGAGAAATAGTTTTTTAAGTTTTCATAGCAAACTTATATATAGTCGCTATATTTCATAAAGTTTACATAGTGAAATTTTGTCATAGTAAATAAATGTTTTAGCGTTAAATATATAATATAATTGTTCAAAAATATATAAGAATATCCGTTTCATCTCCATTTACTAAAAATATATTTAGATATAATTATTCATGAAAATGTCTTACTATGTATATATTTATAAACAGCTAGTACATTTGATAATTTAACACATAGATTTGTGGAAATTAATTGTTAACTGTCTATTAAAGGAAAAATATTAATTTATTATTAAATCTTGGTGTATTATTAAATCTTGTTTAATCAGTTACATATATATAAAAGATATAAATAATCTTCATACCGTATTTATGATGCATTTATACAGTTTAAATAAAACAAGGATTTTTAGCATATTTAATATTAAAACACTGAGATTTAAATAAATGTGTATTTAATACCAATGGGTATCCTTCAATTAACTAACTACACATAGATGGTAGCGTTTGTGTATCAATACATAGGTGTTTATATATTTTATAACATGACATTACGACTGGTTCCCTTTCTATCATTATTACAGCCTCACTTCGAAGCTATAACTTACATTTAACATTACAGTCTGTATTAGTAGTCTGTAAATAAAGTTTATCACATAGTTTGTAGTATATAGACAAGTTATTTGTAGTTTCCTAGTTTTATATACAATTATGGTTTTGGTGTGAAAATTTTGACGTATATCGACGGTGTTATCGAATGCATTCGTGCAATATGGAGACGTAGTGTGTATGCTATATATTTATAGGTTTTGTTTTACGTATATATATATTATTTAGGTATTGGATATAAATACGGTAGATAAATGATTCATTTCTGGTTTTTTACAGATCCACCTATTTAAATCTGTGACTTCTTATCAATTGATAATAAACACTCGCAATTAAACATTGAGTCCAAAATCGATCGAACTTAAACATTTCTTTAGGTTGATCTGTATGTACGTTCTCATATAACCGTTGCACTCATTCTTTTATAACTAATTAATTATATGGAAATTTCGGTAAAACTTAGACATGTGTCTTTAGAAAGTTATTTATGTTATGCAGATATTTTTATTGGTATAAACTTTGCCATTTCATGTGTCTGTCTATTAATCGAGGCTAGAAATATCTATCACTGGAAAGTAGCTGCTAAAGTATATACTATACTTAGTACGTAGTTGCACGTTAGAAGAAAGACTCGGGATATATATATGTTTTTATTACACCAGGTCGACTAACAAGCATACAGTCTACCTGATGGTACTACACGCTTGTAATATCATATTGATATCAGTAACGCGCTGCCAACTTAAAAATGTTATGTCACATTACCCAGTGATTTCAGTATTTCACCCTTTAAACCGGAACAGCAATACAATCACTGCGGATAGCCGGTAGAAATAGGTGAGAGTTAGGTACAAGGCAGACGTACAAGGTACCTTTTGTACTTGGTCTACTTCATGTAAATTATTTATCCGCATTTATGATATGGCAGTGCAATTTGCTAGTCTCATTTTAATTATTTACAGTATGTTGCAATAGGTTATTTAATCTACGTGCTGGATATTGAAGACGATTAAATTGAAAGTTAACGCGACAGTCAGCAGTGTCTATTTGCATATGAAAAACGATATTTTGTCGAATCAGTGAAATAAAGTGACACGATATTTAGATTTATTTCATGATATTACGAAACGGAATTTGTTGATGGGTGTGCATACAACATGGCGTATTTCACTCTTGTTATACAAATATCTAATAAAATGCGGCGAAATACCATTTGTTATACAATGATCATAACAAATAATCATAACAACTGAGGTTATTTAGCAGAGCGATTGCACTTTTATCATCATATCAGCCATAGAAATTCCACTGTTGGACATAGGCTTCCCCAAGATACAGGGATTTTTGCCCATAATTGCCACGCTGGGCAGGCGTGGTGGAAATTGCAGAACGCAACTTCACGACGAGGATGCTGTTGCCCATCCCCACCCTGTAGTATTTAAGCTGCGCTGTTTCGGATGGATGTACCGTTGTCTGTAGGTTTTGGTACCTTTGTCGCCTCATTCGACACCTGGTACTGAGAGAGGTACTATTCTACTTAAAAAGTTGAAGTATATGAACTGATTATTAAAATAATGTCTTTAAGATTATGAAATACCTTCATATTATCGTAACAGTCGTAACTATGACGTATTTGAGCATCGCTGTATCGGTAATATACCATCTTTCAGTTCTGGTACATCAGTCTTTCGTAGACCTGGTACAGGGGGGAGGTACTTTTCTCCTCTGCCGGTATCACCTCATATCTGTATCTGCAGGGAAAAATCGCCCTTATTGTTAATGCAATAACTCCTTGTATCGTGATGTGTTCGTGTGGCTCGTCGTCTTCCACGCTGAAGTCTTGTGTGAATATGATCTAATGAATATAACAAAATATATATAAGGTATTTTTTTTAGTTAGCGCAAATATTTCTAATTAATTATAATAAATGCACACAACTTCTCATTCATAAACCTGACCCCGAAATGAGTCGCCTAAAGCACTCTTTTTACAGATAGATATCAGACTTGTAAAATCCCAAAAATATTTTTATATAATATCTATTTATTATGTTTCTGTTTGTCTTATTAAATATTATATTGTATATTTTTTTATATTCAGAGCGACTTGAATGTGTGAAACAATTTAAAGCTTTTGCTGTCATCTAATAAAGAAGGGACCGCAATATTTCATTCTTTTTTTATAATAATTTAGTTATTATTACATGAAGATAATTTATTTTATTTGTTGATTTTATACTTAAAATGTTTGTTTGTACTAAAATAATACCTTATATGTGTGTAAGATTATGGAAAATAAATTAAGTTTCCTGCCTCGACCCTGTGGACTTAACTAGAACGCATAAAAAATTATTAAACCAACTATCACAGTATAACTAACTATGTACGCTTGTATGATATAGATGTTTTATTTACATATAATGTATTTCTAGGTCCAACTACTTTCACTCAACTATATCACTTTGTTTTGTTCTGCAATACTTGATATTTTTGTTTGAAATTACTGTCCATAGTAGTCTAATATTGTTTATTAGTCGGCTCTTGTTACATGCAAACCTCTAAAATAATGCCATACGGATTATTAATTTTCAATAATTGTAACATTATTTTTTAGGTTATCGGGAATGTTATTTTTAATCCTCAAATAACTAAAAAAATGTATTGCCAGATTTTTAATAACATTCTCCGCTTGACATCGTCTTCTTTAAATGTTCACTAGAATAATACTACATTTTTTAACGGCTTCATAAATGATTTTGACGCTTTCATAAATGATAAAGATGTAACGTCAGTTATTTTGTTTTTTACAATTACCAGTGGACTGCAATGAAGCCGCGTTTTAAAGCCGTTAAAATTTTTTATTATTATGATTAGTGAACACGTAAGTGTTAGAAAAATATTATGTTTTTCAGCGTTAAGTTGTTAGTATATTTTCGTTTTGATTTCCGGAGGTGTCCCCTTTGTTGTCTTAATTTACCTGAGTACAATAAGACTAGTATTTAGTGTCCCTGTGTCTGTGTACATAGTCTTATGTAAGAACCTAACTTGTTAGTGATTATAATAAAATTGATTTCACTAGTTTGTGTATTTTCATTTCGCTTACCCTTAAATATTACTATGTAACAATATTATGAAAAGGACAAACATATATTTGTTATTCTTGAGAACGGTTGCCGTACGGCAACCAAAACGAACGGTACGCAAAAATTTAAAAACTAAAAAATCGTGTTAAAAACTTAGTTTTATTCGCAAGGAGATAGATATAGCAGAACTAAAACTTTGTATCTACATTTCATATAGTTGTCTTTGTGGTTGATAAAAATACCTACGTTAGAAGTACACAATATGACAGATCAAAGTATACAAATCTGTCACAATTTCGGAATGGACATTATTCTCTACACGCGTGCCATTCAGTTCAAAATTGGTTGTCGTATTTTGTTTAGGTTGATCTGATGCTTTGGGTACCTTAGAACCCCTAGTTACCTTTTAAATTAACTCCTTGAGAGTATCATAAATAAATGTGTATTTAGCAGGTAACTATTATTTGTACATTACAAACAAATACATACTTCAATATTGATTTGTATAAGTACATAATTAATCTAATACACTAGAAGCCAAACGTTATTACAATCTTACGAATGTATGTAGCCCTAGACGTTCCAGTTTCTTGAAATATAAAATATTAATGTACGGTAAAAGAAAAGAACAAGCTTCATAACAAATTATTTATTTAACAATGACCTTGTGTCCTTTTTATTAGAATTAGAACTTAATTCTTACATTTCCAAGCCTATTACTTATATGTAATAAGTGACCAAATGATAAAGTATTTTAGACAATCTTATACTGGATACATTTATACATGCACGTGTTGCCTAATAACATAAACTTAAGAAGTACGGTGGGCAACAGATCAACCTACCCAAATCTGTCAAATTTTGACTATCAATTTTGAACTCAACGTCTCGCAGTTAAAGATTAATATCAATTGCGAAATTTTGACAGATTTGGGTAGGTTGATCTGTTACTGTGTGTACGTCCCATGCGTCTGGATCTAAATAGTGACGTGACGTAATTAAGTACTTTTTTTTCATGAGGTAGACAATAAGTCTATAAAGAAGCGAGTACTACCAGAGTACCCACCGTAACAGATTAACTATCCTAAAAATGTGATGCCGGCAGTGTACTTTTTTAAATACTTTAAATGTTTTAACGGTACGGGACTTTCATCGTCAAATCCACTGCTAAACGTAGGCCTCCCCAAGAAAGGGGAAAATGCCCATAATTGCCGCGCTGGGCAAGCACGGTGGCAACCACAGAGCGCAACTCGCGACAGAAATGCTGCTGCCCCGTTCCACCTTTTTCATTTCAAATACACCTTTTCGAATGGATATACCGTTCTGGTACCTAAGTCGCCTCTTAAGACACTTGGTACAAGTGAGGTACTAATCTTTTCTGCCAGGACCCAACGGCATTTGTTATCCTGACATAAATATTCATCGTATAAATATTTTTCCCGGATGGGGATCGAAACCGCGACCCTCAACGCACAAGACGGAATTACTACCTTCTGCGCCATCGGACCCGTCGGATGTAAATATAACAAGGGTTAAGTTTCGACTTCAATAACCATATTCCTTCTAAGATGTTTTACCGCTCTATCTCAAGTTTGCTGATAACGCTGGTTCGCCGCTTGGCCGAGCTCGCTACAGGCGTGGGCGACTTCCTCTTGCCGTTCTCTGCCGGCGTGTAGCCGCTCTCGTCGATTACTATGTCTTGAGTCGGTATCTCCATTAAGAGGTTGTCAAAACTATTACTGTTGTTCCTTCGTATATCCTGCTTATCACCTGTGAACAAAGATGCAGGAAAATGCAATTTCACTACAAGAGATATCCTCAAATAACCTTGCGCTTCACGCCTCATAATGGTTGTATTCATGAATTTAGCCATTGAAGGTCCACTGCCTCCGCATGAAAGGAGGAATTTTGCCTATAGTTGCCGCGCTGGGCAAGAGTGTTGGCAATCGCAGAGCGCAGCTTTCACGACGGGGATGCTGCTGCCCATCCCCACCCTATGCTTTTGAGTTTCTGATGGATATAGCTGTCGGTTCTGGTATCTTAGATGCCTGGTTTTGAATCAATGTGATTTTAGACAGAGTCAGCAACCTTGAGACTTGAATTGTGGTATTCAGCTAAAACTGGCATCTTAAATTTATTCGTGAACCACTTTTCTGATTATTGTAGTCCGCGGACCGGTGGTCCGCTGGTCCAATTTAGACTTATGCAGCGGTATTTCGACGATTCATTTTAATTTATATGTTATCATCGGAAACAGGGATAAAATATAGGTTATATATATTCGATGATAATGGAGATAATGGAGTCAAGTAGTTTTGTAGCTTATTCGTTACAAACGCACACATACAAATCGTGCCGAAATTAAACACCGAAATTGGAATGTACTGGACATTCCAATTTCGGTGTTTATAGTTTGATTTTATGAAATATACGCCCATGTTATCCGGTGAAAATGTAGCTCTGTAATTGAAATGATTATTTAAAATCGTCGAGTAGGTTTTGAATTAAATTGTAGAAATCAAACAATCAAATATTGCCTCTTTATAATATTAGTATAGATTAGTTCTTAAATAATAACACGATCAAACATTAATGGTCATAATTTTATATTGAGTTGCATGAAATAAAATGTATTTAATTGGTGTTTATAATTTTTAGACCTGCTTTTTTATATATATAAACTAGCTGACCCAGCAAGCGTTTTCACATTTATAAATATTTAATTTTTAATTCGTAACTTACTAATATCGCTAATAAGGTGTTGGTGATAGAAGGATGAAAAATGTAGAGTTGTACCTATGCCTTATTAAAGCCACATTATAAAACTAAAAAATAGTTGTCCATAAAATAAAATATAAAGTAGAGGTCACCCTTACCACTACTTGGTATGAAAAATAGATAATAGCCGAATCTCAGACCCACTGAATATACATAAAAAATTTCATAAAAATCGGTCGAGCCGTTTCGGAAGAGTATGGTGACTTTATGACACGAGAATTTTATATAAAAATTTATATATAAAAATTATTTAGGTGTAAGTAATCAAAATCGGGTACACAGAAATCAGGCACAGAATTCGTGTTGACTTGTGTAATGAATAAGGGATTTATTTCATCAAAGTAAATGAAAATATATAATTAATAAAAAAAGCATGTATAAAAAGCAAAATATTTAATGAAAAAAAATGCATGTGCAATGGCAAAAATGCAATGGCATTACTTTTGTTTATGACACCAATTGGACACTAGTCCATTCATAAATTAGGATACGTACATACACCCATCACGCATGTGGCCCATCGTACATACACCCATCACGCCTGTGGCCCATCGTATATACACCCATCACGCCTGTGGCCCATCGTACATACACCCATCAGGCCTGTGTCCCATCGTACATACACCCATCACCCCTGTGGCCCATCGAGGTAGGCAGAGACTATGAATCTCCACTTACTACGATCTTGGCATACCTGTCTCGCTTCCTGTACTCGCATTAGTCCTTTCATACACGCTCGATTATTTTTGACACTTCTGACGCCTAGTTCTACGCCTAAATCTATACATTTGTGCAGTCAGTCTACTTTCACCAATTTTTTCTACATCCAAACCATCTCAACATGCCTTTCTCTACATCATCTTTTACAACACATCGCTCTCGTATCACACTAGGTAGTATTTAATCTATATCTCAAACTCACACCGTACATAGTAAAAATTCTGTATTCATTATGTGTATTTGGTCCCTTACATTTCAAAATCTATTTCTGATTTATTTCCTTTCATATAACCATTTTTTATTTAATTTCATATAAGGCAAATATTACCAGTACGCAACGTATAAGTCTCAATTTAAATAATTAATAGGTGTATACGTTTTAATTTGCACCTGTATGTATTTATTTATTTATTCTGTATATACATATTTTTTTGTTATCATCATCATACCAGCCATTCGAAGTCCACTGCTGGGTATAGCCGCCCCCCCAAAAAGAAGGAATAATTTTGCCCATTATTACGTGGGTATTATGGTGCTGCATCATGCCCCGTGCATTTGAGCTATACCGGTTCGGATGGATATACCGCCATTTGTGGGTTCTGGTACCCAGCCAGCCTTGCCCAGCGCGGCAATTATGGTCAAAAAGGCTTATGTCCAGCAGTGGACTTCCAATGACTGGTATGATGATGATGATGATGATGAATCTAAGAGGGAATGTTTCTCCTTTAAAAGCTATGTAGCCTAAAGTACGCATGCGCATAAAACACAACGCGAACGAAGTCACAGGCACAGTTAGTACGGAATAAAAATGATTCAAGTTAATTACATTTTCGCCTCCCTACTAATGCTCATGCATTAGGTACGTATCGTTGATGCTACTTCAATACCGCGTATGTAGCTTAAGTTAATAAGGTATATTTTCCATCTTTTCTAATTTAATTTTCAACATTATTTGCAACTTACGCGGTATTGCACTACCATCGACGATATGGCTAGTCGAACATTTATACCTTAACAGTAATTAAACGATATAAATTCTAATATAATATATAATAGATAAGGCTGACCATTGTACTTTAAGATTACAGTTTTTTATATATTTTTATGTTTGGTGTACAATAAAGTATTTATTAGTCAGGGGCCAGACCGTCCCCCTGGAAATTACTCCTAAATATGTATGTCGTATCGTAAATGTGATATAGGCGAATAAATGCCTGCTTTATACTAATGCAACTTAGACAGTTTAACTAAGAAAAGATTTTAAAAAAGACTTTTGTTTCCTCACCACTTTTTGTGTTAGTGAAAACGTCTGCGCATAAAGCTATATATTTTGTGCACCATCTCTACGACGCGTCGACACATTGGCAGTGACGCTCATTATTTTATCAATACCATGTTGATACTATAATATAGGACACAACCCTAATTATTACAAGCGCCATTTTGTTTCATCTGCGCGGGTAAACAAGATGGCTGTAGTAAGAAAGCATTCTAACCGAGATCAATCTTCAGTTTGAGCAGCTGCCGCTGCCGGAACTCCTCCTGGGCTTGTCGCTGTCTCCGCTTCCGCTCGGCACGCGCCTCCTCTTCGCTCGCATCGCACTGCGGCTCCTGTCCACATAACGCCTATAACTACATTTGAAATAGATTGACTTTTAAAAATGGAATTGATCTCATTGGCGTGTGTGAGAAGTCAAATCATACGAAGACCTTATACATTGTGACTTCGTAATGATACAAACGCGATTGACGGACGCATCTGAAGATGCCAGCTGCAGGGAATCAGTTTGAGGTAGGCGCGTTGGACTATCTGCTGCAGTGATTTAGTTGCTATGTAAACCCTTTGAGTAATAATCCCTGCCCGTGGTCATCACTTTTGTAAATACCTCCCTCAGCTGTGGGTAAGAATGTCTCATACCGCACTCGCTGGAGAGTGCGTCCAGTCCCTGCACCTTAAGCGCAAATCAATCGCAGTTGTGCCCTTCAATAATGACCGCCGGTCCCGCTACGACTTCAGTCACGCTCTACATAGAAGTCTCGCTTAGCGAGCGAGTTTTCAGATTTAAGTTAGACAACAGAGCGACGTTACGTTTTTCAGTAGTGCTGGAATTAACGTATGAATAGTGTTAGCATTTATCATTAGGTTCTGGTGAATCGCGTGATGAACTTGTAGTAAACCTAGTATTAAGAACCGCCCAATGATAGCTGTCTATTCTTAAAATAGGCTTGCTGCATTATGATAGATTTTATGTTATTCTGTTTGCGCGCTTGGAGTCAGGATATTTATTGTTTTAACTATTCATCAATCAAAATATATTATCAAAATCTATTTTTCACGTCGCACGGGCAGCATTCACGTTGCAGTCATGCTCTACAATTATTACCACGCCTGCCCAGTTCGACAAAATTCCTCCTTTCTTGGGCAGGCCTCCTTTCTTATCATGTCAATGTTGATTCCGAATCGAGACTGAAAACTGTTCGTATCGCTACAAAGTTGCAATGTATGAGGAAGCAAAAAACGCATAATGCGATTATATTCTTGAAATATTCGTTGTCCAAGCATGAAAGTATTCAATGTTTAAAAAAAAATTTTACTTACGGAAGACCTGGAAAGAGAAGATAATGCATGTCGTTATCAAAGTAGGTACACATATATATTTTATACTCGTGCGTTCACGAGCCACTTGCTCCACACAAATTATCATAACGTCATTACCCTTGATATAGTATATAGAACCGTCTTAATCTGTTAGAATTGTTCAATTGTGAACTCTATTGAACATCAATTTGTAATTCGACCTATACAAGTCTGTCGAACATTCTCAATCGACAACGAACTCTACTCGTCACACATTAAGTTCAAAATTGCTCTAGAAGTGATCTCAAGTCTAAAGTACACCGACAATAATGCAATACAGTACACTCACTACGCTTTTGAGGCTTTTAAAGAACATCGCATTAGATCAACAAACATAAATCTGTCAAAATTTTGTGATATTTTCAAACTTTGAGATCAAAATTAATTGAAAGTTTTGACAAATATTCGCCGTGTGTACCTATATACATAAAATACACTCATTTGCAAAAAAACGGGCACCTAAGCAATGAACCATTTCAAATGTTACTATTGGTTTTTTTGATAATTATATGTAGTTTTACTTTCACAATTTTGTAAATTAATAAGCAAATAATCGTTTTCCTCAGTATTATAATAAAATTTTGATAAAATGTATGGGTTTTAATGCTAAAGATCACTAGTAGTGTATGCTCACTAGAAGTGCATATGCTCGTGAAGTAAAAGTTAACAAAGTTTTTTGTTTGATTTTTCTTTAATAAAGTAAAAGCAGATAAATGTTTAGCATCGAGTGTGACCCCCTCTAGCTGAAATCACAGCTTGAATTCGTCTGGGTATGCTAGCGAGGGTATCCCGGATACTTGCTTGCGGAATACGTTTCCACTCCGCGGTAATCACATTCTTCAGCTCTCTGATGGTCTGCGGAGCCGGTTGTACTGATCTCACGCGTCGTTTCAGCACGTCCCAGACATGCTCTATAGGATTGAGGTCGGGACTTTGAGCTGGCCAATCCAAACGACGAAAGCCGACCTCTTGCACATACGCTTCCACATCACCAGACTGGTGGGCGCGAGCGTTGTCATCCATACAATTTGAGTCTTCGCCTAAGCGGTCAATGCGGTTTGTGCGTGAGGAATTAGAACTTCCGTATGTTTCAATGTCCAGTCAGTGAGCCATTTTCAATGAAGACTAATTCTGTTCGATCCATTTAATTTATTCCAGCCCTAAACATAACAGAGCCAGCCCCCACCATACGGTGTGATTTCTTCAAAACAAGCCTCTGCAAAGCGATCTCCTTGACTTCGGAGCACTCGCCGAGTCGATTTACACCGAACAGAGATATCCTGGCTTCATCGGAGCACAATACCCTATTCCAGTCTTCTTGAGTCCATGACTCACAATTTCGAGCAAACCTAAGCCTGGCAACTCTGTGCTCACTGAGTAACTTTGGGCCGCGGGCCGGGCGATAACTGCGTATATTGGCCGCAAGAAGCCTCCTCTTGACCTTCCATAGATTAATATGCACACTTCTGACTTCTTTGAGGTTGTTCTTAAGGTCCACATACGAAGACTTGCGATTTCTCAATGCGCGACTCACAAGAAAACGATCATCCTGTGGTTGGGTACATGGTTTTCTTCCAGAACCAGGCCTTCTCTCGACAGAACCGGTGTCTTGATACCGCTGCAAGGTCCTTTAAACCGTCCAGCGACTCACACCTTTGAGCCACGAAACATTGGCTGCAACCCTCTTCGAGCGCAATAATTTTGGTAGCTGTTACCACTTACTCTAACATTATTGAGACAGCTAAACAGCAACAAATGAAGCTTTGACAATTAAGAACATGAAATAAATTCATAAAAATTTACTAAAAGTTATAAAAACCGATTTGTCTTTTGGAACTTCGCACCAAAAATGTAGGATAAAAAGTGGTTTCCTGTAAAAACGAGCATCAAACTAAAATTTGAATTTAGAACGTACTGTTTTAAACACCACGGCATTTTTAAAACCGGCCAGTAACATGTACAAATGCTTGAAATCATTTTGGTACCGTATTTTTTAAAGAATCAAAATCAAATGCCCGTTTTTTTGCAAATGAATGTATTTGCTAGTAAAACGAAAAAACAATCGGAAGAACAAATAGAACGCCGAGTAGACTGAACATTTAAGACTAAAAGATTAAATTAACATAGCGAATAAGGTGCATACAACAAAATATATGAAAGGTTATAGGTACTGTCGCTCTTTTGGCGTAGTGTTCAATTGTACTATTACATTCTGTATTTCGTGAATAAGTTTCGATTGAAATAAAATCACACATCTCAAACGTCGATCTCACTCATAGATAAAGAGCTTTATGCATTTGTGTAACGGATATCAAGCAAGTATTACTAATGAAGTACATAAAAATAACTCCCAGACAGAACGAATACAAGTACTAATCATTTAAATATTGGTTCTGGCTGGGTATCGAACCAACGACCTTTGGCGCACAAGATAGGGCTACCTCCTACGCCTTCGGGCCTGTCAAGAACAAATTTAGTACATAAAACTACTAAGATACTCTTGAAAAATGTCAATGTCTCAAATAATTTTGCTCAAAGTTTGCACTTATTTTAAGTTTATAAAAAATGTTGCCATTTTGAAAGATCGGATAGGGAAGTAGCCTAGTAACTTACTAAAAGATTTAACCAAAATAAAAGTGGACGAAACAAAAGATGCGTATACACAGTGCGCTGTAAAATAGCTTCTTTGTTACCAATAAAATACTCTTAAAAGAACATTAAAAATTACTTCCACTTCATTAGATAAAAATTAGAATAACGTGATAAAAAAATGGGTAAACAAAAAAAATTAACAATCAAACATAGACATATTCCAAACAATTTTATTTAATAAAAACACGTAGGTACTGAATAAGTCCACACAAGTCTTACTTTAATACTACATCAATATCTATGTACATAGCAATTCCATGTGTATAGTGACGTGATGCCACATTATCCAATTCCTAGGAGGTATAAATGATAATATTAAAAAATATTATAAAAGTCGAGGAATATTATCTATGAGAAAAAAATAACAAATGTAAAATTCCTTAAACCACTACAGCTACAGTATAAACCCATCTTTCACTTCATCCACACAGATCCCGTAATCTTGAGCGCAACAAATTATTGCAGGCCAACATCGACAGTCGATCACTGCAATTACATGAAGTGCTACTTCCACATCGTAAACGCTACGCTATCATTTCCCATCTCATCTTCCGGTGTTGCGTCCGCTTTATGAGAAGACATCCAATGTTTATTTTCCTATCGAGTCCTAATTGGTCTTATATTTAGGTATAAATACCACTAAGAAATAAGTGACCCAAGACCCAAGTGAGGTAGTTGAAAACTAGCAAGATTGCAACTTCGCACCGTTGCTAGCGTCCCAAAAGAATGTCCTGACACTGCGGATTTCCGGTGCTGGATTGAAAAAATATCCGTAATACACATATGAGAACTCAACAGTCTCAACATTTTTTTTGTTACTTGATAGTATGTAATCAGCGTCGCTCATGACACCTGCAACACCATAGGAAACACAGCGCGTTGCCGGCCTTAAACTGTCTCTGACATATAGACGGAACATCCCTATCAATTATAGGAGAGCGACGTCCCTATCCTTACGACACATCGCATTACTCAGTAATTTCACTGACTTTCACTCTTCAAAATACAAAACGACAATGCGAGTAATCTCCAATAGGACCGGACTCTTGACTCCCCAAGTAATCAAAAATAGGACCGGTTGTATGCGGCCTGTGTCCAGCGCGGTACTACGGTTTTATTTAACGGATGCCCTACGCTGCGTTTGCTAGTACGTGCTCTCCGTTCCAGAACCTTACGATTCCATCGGCAATCGGTTCTGCGTACCAAGTGCCCTGTTCACTGCCACTTCAACTTACTAATCCGACGGGCTATGTCGGTACCTTTACAATCCTCCTCACCAACACATCATCAGAGGAAACCCTACATGCTTTAATAACAAAGGGACATTGCAAGATAATATCGAGGTATCAAGTAAATTTCCAGCTCACTCTTACTATAATCAGTAAAGTATAAGGAACGTATCTGATGCTGCTGTGGCTTCGCTATTGATGTTCCAAAGAACAATAATTAAAATATATTCACTGTGCACCTATAAATTATTTAAAAAGAGACATACAACATTTCCAGGGTTTGCTTATGATTATCTTTATATCAAAGGTGCAGTTGCTTCTACTGCCCTCTGCCGGATTACATTTACCTTTGCCCATATCGAATGTTCAAGTCAAACAACTCGAGTCATTGACGATGTTACGATTACAGTAGATCCAAGCGGAAACGCTCACAGATTCACACAAGCTAAACTTTTCGATATCAACACTTACCAGGTAATATAACTCGAAAAATACTTTAAAAAATAGTTCACCACTTTGAGATTTCAAATTTACACCTCCAAATAGTCCTATATATAATTTTACTCGATCACTAACTCGCAAACATAACGTCTACATCTAACCGTGACAGGACGTAGTATATAAAAAGCATTTACCACATACCAGAGCCGGGGAGAACTCCAGAGTTTTGCTGTCACTATCGGTCTCAAGAGATTGAAAGAGATATCAACAGCACTGGTTCATCGATACTTTAACGTTGCATAGGCAAGAAATAAATAAATAAATAATAAATAAAATTTGGATTACATCTCATACATTGACCTGATAACAGACAACAGAGATATTACAAAACTGAAATACATATTTAACACCCAAACAAAGAAAAAATATATATATGAATGAAAAAAATATTTCTCCTAGGTGGGAACTCACGACCTCATCATTACCAGCGCCATCGGGTTCAATGAATGGTATCCACAAATCAACTGCCTCTATAGACAGTGAGGACCTAACTTTAGGGGTTCTTTGCAAAGAGTTCTCCGTGGTCAATTGCTGCCACGGTACAAGCAGTGGAACAAACGCCCAGTTAGTATAGTAACTCTTAGACAAAAACTGTCTTCGCAGACACGGAAAAACGGAAGTTGCAGAAACTGACGCCGCAAGATGGCGCTGTTAAGCAAATTGACATGTAGATTTCGATACCAAAATAAACAAACAAAAGTTGGGAAAATATACAGGCACCTTTATTAGTTATTGATTCTATTTAAATTGGATATTTAACGGCAATTCTTTTAAAATTTGAGCTAGTTTCACCGTTAAATAAATGCTTTTGAAGGCGTCCTAGGTAAATATCCTGTTTGCCTTCATGGAAAAAGGTAAGACCAGACCATGCGAATTAGTATTCTGAGGAGGAGCAATATTGTCCAATATAATTAAAAATGTAACTCTCCCAATCAGCAAAAACACCTCACTTTGGTATAGGTTGGTTGGTATTGAATAGCAATATACCAGGGCCGCATTTTGTCTAACTACGTCCGAATAAGAAACGTCTATTTGTGTCGTAGCTAATCGACGAGTGCTAAGTGCGGCCGCCACAGAACTAGCTACATATTGTATACGTGATACTGGCTAGCAGAATTAGAACAGCTTGCTTAAAACCTAATTAAATAGCACTAAATTCTGAAGGTGGACGTAATTATGTCGATAGGCTTAGCATAGAACATTTATGTACAGGAAAATAGTCGGATATCGTTGTACTATCACGTACACGTGAAAAACTACAATCACGTCCGCTGAACAGTTTCATCTCGTCAGAACATAAACACTTAAGTGGTCTAATAATACTTGTCTTTTCATTAATTCACTGGCGGAATGTAGATATGCAGTTCCGGGAACACTAAAGTGCATCACTCATCACGATTTGTGTCTTTCCATACACATTAAGTCAACCTTATTACGGCAACTTCGCGTAAGTATGTATCGCTCAACCTAGGCGCGAATTATAACTAGGGACTTGCCCGAGGTATGCCCGAAGGTAGGTCTCCAGAGCGGCTTCCAGCTGCGCGAGCCGGGCTCTCGCGAGTCATTGGGACTTCGCGTCCGCGTGCGTGGTGGCCGGAGAGCTGGCCTTATGCACGTCTTCGGGGAACTGCTTCTCCACCTGCTCCGCAACCCATTTTTTCACCTTCTGCTCGGTCCAAAAGCCGTCGTAGAAGATCGTCGGCTTGATCCAGCAGCCCTGGTTCTGTTGCGGCCCGTACTGCACCGGCTCTCCCTCCGGCCCCGGCCGGCAAGCGCTTTTGCACTCTACGGAGCCGGAGCGGCTGTTCACCACGAGATTCTTGGGGGGAATGTTGAAGTTCAGGTTGACGTTGCCGTGGGGGCGGTCGTAGCTCTCGTACGTAAAGTGCCACGGCCCCGAGCACTCGTAGTACGCGTTGGGGAACACGTGCGGCGGCGCCAGGCGCGGCGGCCCGTACAGCGGCGGCATCACCGGCTGCAGGACGAAACTTACGTTGGAGTTGGGCCGGAGGTGGGGCGCCGGGGGCACGGGCGCGGCGGCCGGCGCCCGGGGCGCCACAGGCAGCGCCGACCGGGGCGCCTGCGGCAAATTCACGGGCATCGGGTGCGCCTTGGCGACGGGCGGTGGGTTCACGTTCTTGATGACGGGCGGCGGGTGCGACGACCGCAGCGTGTCCACGGAGTCCTTGCGGGGCACTGGCCGGGGGACCGGCGAGTTCTTCTGCTCCATCGGCTTGGGGATCGGCGCAGAGCTGGGCGCGGAGACGACGGGATGAATCGGGGGTACGGGGACGTGGTTCGAGGTGACGGGAGGATGGTTCGAGGAGACGGGAGGATGGTTCGAGGAGACGGGAGGATGGTTCGAGGAGATGGGAGGATGGTTCGAAGAGGAGGGTAGGTGGTTCGAGGTGGCAACGGCGTGGTTCGTTGCGGCCACGGGGTGGTTCGATGAAACGGTCGAGCTGGGCGGGTTGGCCGCGGAGTGAGGCGGTACGGCGACTGGTAGCGAGACGGCGACAGGGTGCGCAGGCGCGTGCGCGCACGGCCCGTCGGGCAGCGAGTCGGGCGCGGGCGCGGGCGCGGGCGCGACGTCGGCGCGCTGCGCGTGCGCGTCCGGTAGCTCGAGCAGGTCTGTAGCGACGCTGCCGCCAAAGCTCAGCAGTGTTTCACGTAAGGCGTTTGTGACCGCACACTGGGCAATCGATATTGCAAATGAGATGATTTACAAATAATACATATTATTGCAAACGATAATAACAACTTTATTATTATTATATATTATATATTTGTTGTTTATTTATATATTTTGTGACTGACCTTCCTGGATTTGTATATGGCCATCCCCTTGGTGGCGGCGACCGATGTAGCGTACCCGATGTTCTCCCGGTGAATGTCGAAACTCTTCACCGAGATGGAGACGAAAGCCACCACACCCGCGCAGTATTTACCGTTAAGGAAGTCCACGAAATCTACAGCATTTTTAAAAACGAATCTATAAAAATGATAACCTAACACTTTATTCATATATGACTTTTTTTTTATAAATCATGACGTCAGCAACAAAAGTTTGGTCCGCTTGATGGTTAACGTGATTGCAGCTTATAAATCCTCACAAAAATATCATTAGTGTGCCGCCAACTTTCTAAACAGTAATTACTGACACATTTACCCTGTAATTGAAACATTTCTTGGCATCGCCTTAATTATAGGTTGCAGCAGAAATCTTATATGTAATTACGATTTTTTTACTTTGAACGACTATTGCTGAATGTGGTTAAAAGATATTACACACAATTTTGTATCTAAATGATTACCAAGTTCTTGTTTATTGACACTCCAATTCCAGTTGTTAAAGCCCCACTGTGAATGGCCGAAGTTGATGAGCTGCTGCCTCCGCTGCTGCTGCTCTGATTCATCTTCATGGTGTACCAGATCAGAAACAGCAATGTTAACTGGTTCTGGCTATTTAAAATAATGAAATCAATAGGTTAAGCTTATAAGTTAAAGACAAAATTGCTGCTTATTTGTAAAAAAGAAATAAAAACAGTTTCATACTGAAGTTATGAGTTGAAAGCATGGACTTTGAGATGTTAAGGAATATTTTTACTCGTTGCTAAGTAACTATGTTGGGATGATTTTCTTGATGGTCATCCTCAGTAAATGCACTTAAATCAAAGTTACAATATTAGTAGTTATATTTTGATGTGACGGGCCCGATGGAGCGGATTGTAGTATTCCTATCTTGTGCACCAGCAGTTGTGGGTTTGATTCCCAACCAAAGGAAATATTTATATAATAATATTTGTGTTTGTTCTGTGGCTGGGTGTTGAAAATATATATTTAAGAATGAGATGTTGTGGAAATTTATTTATTTTCTAACATCTTCATGTTTACTATTAATACGAAAACTAGTTTTTTAAAGACTTTAAAACATGGTTTATATAGCTCTTTACACTTTTTTGTATTAGTTGCTCTCACTATATTTTATTTTATACTTAATTTATAAAATACTGCAAATATACTTGCTTTTATAGACTAGATTAAGTTATAATAAAGTTAAAAATTTCATAAATACTCCCACGACTTGGATGACACCTATGAATTTTACTATGACCATCTAAAATACTTTAATTCTTATGTGTATTCTAGCATTATACAGTTCATACCACACATATTTGGCACTTCCTTCTGCCCAGGCAGGACATCCTATCCTTGTCAGAAGCTACTAAACTGTAAAGCTACCTAACATAATGTTATAAAGTTGTTTCCCAGGATTATTCTGTAAAAAATTTATTAAAAACTACTTTGTCAATTAAATCATGTCAAGTAGGAGGGTCTCACTCTTGGATAAATACCCATATCCCAAAATTTGAAGTGTGGGACGACACTTAATAGGTAATATTAAAGACCAAAATAAAGATTTCTTTTTGTATGTTTAAGCAATATGGATTTCTCATATATATAATTTTAATAGCTCCTTATAAATATAATTCAAACCTATTATTCTGTTATTAATACAGACGCAAAATAATGTCTATTATAATAATTAACTTCATGAGTTGCAAGCTTATTAATTAATTTAAACGATTTCTCTGCAACTTTTTTTAGTATAAAGAAACCGGACGCCGGCTAAGTAATGTTAGCGACGCAAACAGTAACGATCGATCGATACACCGCAAAACGAACTTCCGGCATTTTGCATTTAGCAATAGTTGCTGTATTACAACTCGTATTTATCATATTCATACGTAATAAAATAAATGTTGCTCTACTTTACAAGAAGTGCACACTTATTAAAGGCGTAATATAAGGGTTACATACCATTTTTATGTTGCAATTTGTAACAGTAAATCCAGGTTTCCTCTGCATTTTTGCAACCACTAACTTAAAGATTCAAACACAAATTATGATGCCATGTATATATAAGCCTGCCGCCCGTTTCTAAATATATTTTTATTATTAAATTTTGCTTAAGTTTTATGGTATATCATAAAATATTTCACAGATTATTCTTGGCAGCACCAGTATTGACATTTTGCGCGGAAGAACTGAGTATAGTCAATAGAGTTATCTGCTTTATGCTTTATATGTATTTCAGGACCTTGTAATAGTAGATTAATGTCATTAATGTAGATTAATGTCAAAACCAAAACAAAAAAAAAATATATAGAGAATTTTGTGAGATAAAACATACTATTTCTTTAATGATTTAAAACAAACGTCGACGAATCTCAATAAATGATAGGTAATATATGCCATAATAAATAATGATATGCGACTAAATATTAAAATAACACTATATATAATCATATTTTAAATAATAAATTCACACAATATCTCATGCATTGACATGACTCCGTGATAAGTCGCTTAAAACACTTGTGTTACGGACATGAAACAACAAGAATCGCGAATTTAATACTTACAAACATATATTTAACATCTTGAAAACTCGTAACAAATACAAATCTTATCATATAATTATCTGTCCAGGTTGGGGATCGAACTCACGACCTTTGGCGCATAAAAGTAAGTAATCATCAAATTATATTAAGGGATCTCTTTGTATCAAAATATACTACTTCTTTCGGATATATACTAACGTTGATCCCTAACAACACGAAGCACAATAATAAAAGGAACATCCAATTTGGTGTAAATTACATACTTCTAGAGATAAGCTATTTGCGATATACATTTAGACGGTTCATTATTATTTATATAGATTACTTTTATTGTTGAAATAAAAATTGTATTCAATGCGTATGTCAGTTAGGGGTTTCTAGAGGTTTATAAGTTAAGCTTTATGGATACATATTTTTTAGAGTTGATAACACTAGCGAGATGTAAGTGTCAAAGTAAATAAGACTGAAAAACTGAGGTGCTGCCGGCGCCGGGTGCAAAACTTGAAAATTTAATAAAATTGTTGATTAACTTATAATACACTTCATATCATCGTTAAAAGATGTCTGAATATTTAGATATTGATGGCAGTGTCCTAGAAGGAGTAATTCATCCCATAGTTTTCGTATTAATTATTTATTGTAGTTGAAAACTTTTTATGAACAATATATATCTATTAAATTTCAGGGCGGACAAATACTCCGCATCTCAATAGCTTTGAGTGCTATTCTAGGGGTTCCAGTGCGTGTGTTTAACATTCGAGCCGGGCGGTGTAAGCCAGGACTTGCAGCACAGCATTTAAAAGGTTTTATTTCATAATTACCGTAACATATTGCTTTACAGCATGGCGACTGCACATAATAATTGATAAAAAAAACAAAAAAAAATTCACTATGTATTTCAACAGGTATTCAGGTTGTAGCAGAAATGTGTCAAGCCAAGCTCCAGGGAGCAAGCATTGGATCAACTGAGGTATCTTTTGCACCAGGGAAGATAAGAGGAGGACACTACATTGCAGATACACACACTGCTGGGTAAGTTTGTTATACTAATTATTGTAAGGTAAAATTGACAACATCTCTTACCATAGCCCAGTTAATATGTAGCTTAGTTGTAAGCAACAACAAGTAGAATATTGATATAAAGAGTTCTATAAATGTTAACATCTCAAGGGCTAAACTTTCTTTCTTGTGCCATAAGTACGCAAGATTGCTTGAGAAAGTCCCTATAGAAAGGTAGTCCGCATTGGTCTCAATCTCCCTTATTTCTACTGCCAAATAGCTGTATTTGCATTGCTGTGTTCTGGTTTAAAGGACATTGAAATGACTGGGTAATGTGACAATATATTCATGTCACAAGGTAGGCAACCCTATAGATATCCTTGTGCTGATTTGACCATCTATAGGCTGTGCTTACTATGATGCAGAATGCTAGTTTGTGTCTAGTTATATAAAAATATCCACTGCCTAAAATACTGGATATATATATATATATATGTCATGCTCACTATCACTGCCTTAAAGGAACATACAAAGAAAGCTCAAAGTCCACTCATGCTCTAAAGCCATCACAATATTCTAGGTCTATCAGCCTATTGCTCCAGATAGCACTCCCGTGTGCGCTATTCGCTGATGGGCCAGTGACACTGGACCTGCTGGGTGGCACCAATGCCGATATGGCTCCACAGGTTGACTACATGGTGCAAGTGTTTCGACCCATCCTCAAGATGTTTAATGCTGACTTCCAGATCAATATTCGCAGGAGAGGGTAATGTAAAACTAAATGGTTTTTAAAACAAATAGTTATGATACTGACCAAAGTTATTGTGTTTATAAGTATGTTTTAATGCTAGTGTACCTTTGTCTAGTCTAATTAGTAAATTCCTTTTAACTTTATATCCTCTATATTACCATCTCCATTGCTTTTCTCTTATTAAAATAGGACACCATTAAGCTCTACTAAATAGCTATTTACCTAGAGACTATTTCTTCAATATATATTATAAACATTCTATAGGGATTCACATCAATGGCAATGACAGAGTTGTGGATTGGTGTGTTGTCGCCGTCAAACAACTCATTCCTTTTTATAAGAAGGGGTCATTTTTTACTTACTTTTATCCATTCTAGGTGAATTTTCTAATACTCTTAATAAATAAATAATAAATTTCCAACATCTCATGAATTGACTTGACTCCATGATAAGTAGCTTTAAGCACTTGCTTTATGGACATGAGACAACAGAGGAATCACAAATATCATCATATGAATATTTGTCCTGGGCGGGGATCGAACCCACGACCTTCGGCGCATAAGATAAAGTCACTATAATCTGCGTCATTGGGTCTGTCATCTTCCACTTTGCAAGCAGACTGAATAGTCATCGCTCTTTTTAAATCCAGTTTATCCTTTACAGCCCACTTGCATGACGATGCTTTTGTCTCAAGTCAATAGGGGATGTCCCGCAGGTACTTCCCCCGAGGAGGTGGCCACGTGACGGTGGAAATCATGCCGGTGCGGCGGCTGCGCGGCGTGTCGCTGACGGAGCGCGGCCGCGTGGTGTCGGTGCGCGGCAGCAGCTTCGTCGCCGGCGTGCTGCCGATGCGGGTGCGGCACTCGCGGCACTCGCGGCACTCGCGGCACTCGCGGCTCGGGGTGCGGTCGAGTGGGCCTCGAGCCCACTCGGCTGCCAACCTGCATGAATATATGTCGACCACCAACCGACAGTGTCTGTTGAGAAATGTTAACAGATTTGTATATGGATCTGGGGCCATGTACAGAGATAGTGACTGCGAGCAACAGCAGATGGCGCAAGCAACATTACGAAACGTGATGAACATAATAACCTCTCGACCGAAACGTGATGAACATAATAACCTCTCGACGCGATACACCGATTTGAGTGGTTTGGACGTTTCATATTGTTACTAGAGCCATCTGTTCTTTATCTTCATATCAGCCAATGGAAGTCCACTGCTGGATTTAGACCTCCAAGACCTTAATTGCCGCGCTGGGCAAGCGCGGGCGCTTGTCCAGCGCTGTGCACTTGAGCTACACTGTTTCGGATGGATATACCGCCATCTATCGATTCCTTAGTCACCTCTTAGGACACCTGATATAGGAGGAGGTACTATTCTACTCAGCTGGTACCTCAAGGCCAATCTGTTCCTATTGGCGGGTAATCTTAGTGTTTACATAATGACGAAATTTGAGGCCGCGATCCGATCTGATCCCGCGAATTCCGAGATCCCCGGAATTTGCGAGATCAAAGCGGGATTCGCAGGTTTTGAGCGGGGTTTTTAAAGCGTAATATGTTTCCAGCTCGCAGAGCAGATGGCAGAGGGAGCAAAGCGTGAGTTGCGCCAAATCTTCGACCATGTGGACATCCATTGCTACAAGGAAGATCCGGTCATGGCGCCCGACAGCTGCAGTGGCATAGTGTGAGTAGAAAATATTTTTTTCTTGAACTCTAAAGAAACTTAAATAGAAAGTAGCACTAAGGCTAGTAGCGACAAAACGAAATGGGCAGAGTAAAATGTACCGCCAAACGGCTGGAGGTAGCTGCATGTAAGAAGTGACTGATGTATCTACTTCAACTAACAGATTGCATTATATCCAGCTTCTTCCCCGCTGGAACTGCTGAAAGATCTGGAAAAAAATTGTCACAGATTAGTTAATGTTTAAGATGATTTTTAGGGAAACTTGATAGTGACTTTATCTTGTGCGCCAAAGGTGGTGCGTTGGATCCCCACCTAGGACAACTATTTATATGATGATATTTCTGAATGTTCTGTGTCTGGGTGTTGAATATATATTTGTGATTCCTCTGTCTGATGTCTGTCACACGAGTGCTTTAAGTGACTTATCTCGCCGTCAGATCAATGTATAAGATGTTGTTTGAAAAATACACAATTCGCTTTGGTTGACGTATGTTTATTTTTTATACAACGAAGTTCGCTTGATGGTGACTTTATTGGTAGTGGTAATAGGAGAATGTGAGGCACCAACGCAGACGACTTTAGTTCTGAGGGTGTGCTATACGTCGAGGCTGAGGGTCACCAGACCAGATGTGTGTAGACTGTGGGCGGTGCTGTCGTCGGGCTGCGTGCTGGGCACGGACGGGCTGGGCCGGCGCGGCGTGGACTCCTTCGAGCTCGGGCTGCGCGCGGGCGCAGACCTGCGCAGGGTGCTGCAGAGCGGCATCTGCCTCGACTACCACTGCCAGGTAACTGCAGCAGAAAACTATACCAATGCAGCATAATGTTTTTTTATATATTTTTTCTTAATATTAATTTGATTTTGTACATTTTTATTATACCGACGTAAAAAGCAAACATAGGTATATAGTTCTATCAGACAGGACGTCTGTTAGCTAGTGTAATGATAAAGACACCGTGTGTGTCTTAAATAATAAAAAATGTATGTATGTGCGCGCAGGACCAGGTGATCCTGTTCATGGCGCTGGCGGCGGGCCCGTCGGCGCAGCGCACGGACGCGGTGACGCTGCACACCAAGACCGCCATGCACGTGGCCGAGCTCATCGCCAAGGTGCCCGCCCTCACCACCCCTCACTACTGCACCCCGCTTTTGATATCACTAAATCGACTATCAAGCATACAGTCCGTCATAAAGAGCGTCACAGCAGCCTAAAGATGGTCGTTTTTGTTTTTTTAGACTAGTTTGACATACAAGCATACAATTCGCGTGATAGTAAACCGCATCTTTTACACGCTCATTTTTATACCAGGTCGCACAAACAAGCATACAGTCCGCGTGATAGAAGCGTCACATTAGCCTATAGACGCTCGTAATATCACAAGGATATCTCTAGCGCGTTGCGAACCTTGTGACTTGACGGTACTATGTCACATTACACAGTAATTTCACTGCCTCTCTCACCTTTCAAACCAAATGAAGCCAATGCGAACATAGGCGGTAGAAATAGGTGGGTGAGGTTCCAATGCAGCGACCTTTGTACGAGTTCTACCTCTAATGTTTGCGTGGCAGCGCCAATTAACACAAGTATCCGCTCGCTTTTTGTTTGGACTAAGTTGTCAGGTCTGGCGGTAATTAAATTGTCTCTGGAGGAAAACGGTGAACCCGTTATTAAGGGTTAAGCATAGCATATAAATGAGGGCTGTATCAGCTCAAAATATACATTTCCTACACTTGGTGAAACATCTCCAATTATTCGAAATATAAACAAAATGTCGAATTCCTTCAGTTAGATTTCAATATTGTCTAGCTAGACAATAGTATATTTCATAGACAATAGTATATTTCATAGACAATATTGTCTATGAGACAATAGTATTAAATAACGCCTAATCGTAATTGGAGCTAACCCCGTCGAATCTAGCTTCATGCTTAAGCCGCTCCTTTAAACTTATTTTGTATAACACCATTTTGCTGTTCATAACGTGTGTAATAGATAGATTTATTTAAACATAAAATCAATTTTTATTTTGACGTTTACATAAACTCCACATAAAAACATAAAATATAAAAATGTTAAGGAAAAGATGCATCGAATTACATCAATGTTACTAGCTGATTGTTCTACAGACAATAGACACAAGTTTAAACGCGTATGGTGTACGTACAAGAAATTTTGCTAGTTTGACATTGACACGGCAATAGAGACAAACATAAAGAGACAAATATGCAAACACTACATGCATTGAATTGGTTTGAGAATATTGTGCAAAAGTTGGTTTCTGAGAAAAACATCTTTGGAAACGCAACTGTGGTCGAACGCATTTTATATAGTCTACAAACCATATTTTTTTGCCTCTCCAACAGATAAAATTCTGCGTGCAGTCTGACGGCGAACACAACATAGTGGGGTGCAGCGGTCTCGCTTTCACCAACAATAGTCTGCCGCCGGAGTAAGCGGGACGGGCATAATCAATACTAGTCTTATAACCAATTTCGTTAACCATCTCTGTACACATAGTACACATAGTGTAAGAATATATTTATACATATTTATATGTTATTTATTTATTAAGTTGCAGGATATATATCTTTTAAGGGATGTACCTTAAGGGCGCCTCTATGGCATGGCTTTGGCGACCGTCGCTTGAGGTTTGCAAATACTTGGGGATGAATCAAAGGTTGGGAACCACTGGTCTTAGTCGATAGGTTATTCCCAGAGCCTATAATTTCTGCTTCGTATTAACATATTGAGAAAGGCTCTCTAACATTCGTTTTTAATTTGGACTGAACGCTGAAGTTTCCTCTCTAAAGAGATTCACCGGCAGCTCATATCGCTAACAAAATGTATCGCATTATAATTTCGATGACAAAATAGTTATTGTACGGTCTATTCATTGAAAGTTCGTATCGTTAACAAAGTTAGTTGATATTTCGACTTAACTTTCTATTAATATTAACATAGGCATAAAGTAGATATATGTAGATGTGATATTAATTACTACTTCTATTGTAGAATTAGATTTCTAGAATTTTATATATGGTAATTTTATATAATATTAAAAATGTATGATGTATACAAATATAATGTAATTCCCAGGAGCTTCGGTGTCGTCCACACGCCGGTAGGATATTGATAGTAGGGAGTACGTATGCTGATATGCGGAGCCGGAGCGAATTGTTAATTTTACATACCCAACTGTTGTATATAGACATATATGATGTTTGTTACTCTTTTAATAAATATTTTTTTTGCGAGCAGTAATTTTATAAAAAAAAATCAAGCTATTTTTTGATAAGTTCTTACTACAATTTCATGTGTTAAAACAAGTGGTTTTATATATCAGTTTAATTTTGTAATATGAGGTAGGGAAAACGAATTGTTTCCGTTTTGTTTCAGTTAATGTTTCAAAGTTTAATATAATTGTGACTGATAATTGTATCATTCAATCGATTTTGAATTACATGTCACGCATTTAAAGATAAATGTTGAATGAGCAATCTTGTCTGATTTGTGTAAGTTGATCTGTAACTGTGTGATCTATGGTAACGAGAAGCACATGTACCACACTTCCGAACGAAGCAAGGCGATCAATCATTACTTGTGGTAGTGCAGAAACTGTAACTGACATCGTTAAGTAAAATGATTTAAAAGGTATAACAAAACATTGTATGCTATATAATAAGAAATAAAACAAATCATACAGTTAAGTTTTTTTATTATATTTTTTACCTAGTAATGTACGAAAAGGCGCTGTCGCCAAATAAAAATCACCTTTGTATCATAGACATTAAGTCCACTATTCTAACACGTATAAGTACAGTCAAGTTACTTCGAGGGACGTCATTCGAATATCTATACTCTAGGGTAATATTTTTACAAAACTCCAGAATTATGTATGCTATTGTTCGGAAGTAGGAAACAGATAAAAACATCCAAAATCTTGTCATTTAATCATTCCAATGCATTATAGAAGCAGCATACATAATACTGAAATTATTCATCATGGTTAAAAAGCTATAATATGCAAAAAAAAACATTCGTTCAAAAGTCACAGGATCAGATGTAAACAATTACATATAAACTCATTCTTGCCAGTCCTATTTTGTCAATATATTTATGGTTTAAATTATAAAAAATTGTATATACTGCTTATATAAAATTCTACCCTGAAACTAACTAATCTATTATTATTTTTGAATCTAATTTGTATGAAATACATGCAAGTATCGTTAAACAGGAGTATATAAATATTAATTAAATAACACTGATAAGAAAAAGCACCTACATAGCGTTCATATAAGAAATCGTCCCAAAAATTATATATAGAAAATAGAGCATACACATCATTATCATCAGATTTATTTTACAAAGATTCAGAAAATCCCATACAGCAAGTGAAAATATAACATTTTACTACATTATGCTGCAAAATTACATAACCTCTGGAAGTCGAAATTATTTGACAACAGCAAAAAAGGAACCGGTAACTCGTAAAAAAAAATAATCCAGATGTGTAATCATGTAGAAATTATTATAACAAAAATAGACTTAATATACTAATATATTTCACATTTCTCTAATAAAACAAAACAATATATACAATGATTTCTGCTAAAAACCTTAACATAGATTTATTTTCTACATATTTTAATTTGTAGACAGCTAAAATCATCTTAACTCGTAACTAAAATAATTTAAAATTTTATTTTCCATGTTTACCACAGTCGACTTCTTTTTAATAATTGGAAATAAGAAATTAAACCATTGTTTATGATCATGCATCATTACACTGTAATGGAGTCAGGTCATTAGCAAATAATTTGAAAAATGTGTGTAAAAGCATCATTTAATTGGGTCGTGATCCAAATGACAACAACATAAACAATATAATTAATTTCTAAATACTTTCAACATACAACCTGTTAATATTATGTCACGCCTAGTCTTACACACGCATCAAACAAAACCCATTGAAGCTACGGAGAATACGAATACCTACGAATTAAGCATATTTTAATAAAACATACTTTTTTTCAATTAAAAAAAAATGCACATAAGCACAGTACACAAACACAAATAGCACACATTTGCGCCGCATTCAAATAGAAAATAGTGGCACATAAGTCATTTTGGAAGTTTTAAGAAATCACATCTCTTCAACCCTGTACATTTTTTCCTTCTTCTTCTTAGGCATTATAATTAACCGTCATGTGCGTTTTAACATTTTTCTGTCTTGCCTCAAATTACATTTATAAAAAAACCTAAGTCTATGGTCATCCGTTGATAAAAGATAGACCATAGATTAAAGAACGGTATTTTTTAAACTACATCTTTACTTTCGAAGTCCGTTACTAAAACATTACATATCATATATAAAAAATTTTAAACCTCACTATTTGTGCATGTTACTGTGTTTGATCCGCAACACTACCAGAATATTAATATATGACTCAACGCCGCTATTCATATTAAGACAAAAATTGTATGTCGCGCTAGCGAGTCCAATGTAGGGACTCGCTAGCGCGACAATTATGCAGGATTGATTTGTAGGATTATATACTGTCACAGGTCAGCCATACAGCTAGAATTTTTATGAAAAACGTACATATCTTGCAATTCCACAAATTGCAAATAAAAGTGATAAAATTACAAGCTGTTTAATATAAGAAGACTGCTGATTTTGTTGTTTTCTATAAGTGTGTCGGATTACCGGTGGTCATCTGTAGTAATGCTGCAGATTAGTTAGCAAATGAAAGTAGTATGCCCGCGGTATCGCCAAAGTCGCGGACATGGTCCCTGTTTTGATGATTAATTAGATAAAGTGGGGTTATCGGTGGGTCTGTTGACTTATTCAGTCTTGGTAGCCTTGGCGTCCTGAGCTGGCGTCAGTTCAGCGGGCTGGTCTTCGTAACTGAAATAAATAAAATTAATAAATTCATACGAACATCATAGTAGCCGTAAAACGCCCACTGTAAGATATAAGCCTTCCCAAGTAAAGGGGAATTTTGCATGGAACGTAAATGGGAGATATAAACCCGCTCTAAAGTTGTTTCATTATGAACTATGTCAAGTAGTATGGTTCAATTTCAAGTGTACATACATAATACTTCATACCTAAGTACATAACAAGAAACCGAGATGTACCGGCAAAGTAGTATACCTAGTACCTCCTTCTATACCAAGTGTCATAAGAGGCGACTAAGACATCAAAACCGACAGACGGCGGTATATCCACCCGAAATAGTGTACCTCAAATGCATAGGGTGGGGTTGGGCAGCAGCATCCCCGTCGCAAAAGCTGCGCTCTGCGATTGCCAACACACCTGCCCAGCACGACAATTATGGGCAAAATCCCTCCTTTCTTTCGGTAGCTTATGTCCAACAATGGATTACCAAAAGATGCATTGATGATTATGAATTAGAAACCGTATCACTAAATTGTTTTCAACAGTTTTTTATTGATACTTGGCATCTTTAATGGAAGCACTCAATCCTGCCGCAAAAGTATAAATGTCCCCCGTTCTTGGAGAGGCCTATGACCAGCAGTGAATTTCCATGGCAGATATCATGATGCTGATATGAACTCGTAACCACAGTAACCAATAATACTCACTTGAACAGCGCATTGATGTCTCCCTTCAGCAGCGCCAGGGTGAGCGGCGTGGCGATGCACGCGGGCACCAGGTACAGCAGCGCGGGCTGCGCGTGCTTGAACATGTGCATGACCAGGATGGTGGCGAGCAGGCCTAGGATGTAGGCCACGAACGTGGCGCGGAAGTAGAACTCCGAATTGCGCTTCAGGCTCTTGTCGAACCGCAGCAGCAGCGCGATGAAGATGCCGGGGATCACCACGTCGCCGAGCCCGAGCATCGCGAAGTTGCTCGCGTTCAGACCGTTCACGAGGAGATCTTGGGGGAACACCACTGCGGAGTGGACAGCACAAGTGTTAATACATGTAGAATTTGCTTAACTCGCGACATCGTCCGCGTGGTTGTTATGTCGCGTACCGCAGATATACTTTTAGACATACAGACATAATTTTCATAATCATTGTTTTTAGAAAAAAGCTATGAGTCTTGGCTTTATTTTGTGAATCTCTTAAGTAATCTCTAGAGTTTTGTATACCAGCCCATTTCCTATCATATTATTGGAAAATATGCATCATTGTATGACTGAACCCCAGAGACTCACTCTATAAAGTCACATAATATTCGTACATTGACCTGACTCCGAGAGTAAAAGCATACGTCGCTTAAAGCATTTGTATTACGGACATCAGACAATAGAGGAATCAAAAATATCCATAACATAAATATTTTCCTAGGTGGTATAAGACAGGAGAACTACCATCTGCGGGTACTCTACTCTAGGATTTAGGCTGTGTAAAATTTCATCATAATAACCCCTAAATAATAGTTCCTCCCCCCGTACCAGCTGTCGTAAGAGTCGACATAGGTACCACCGACAGATAGCATTATATCCATCAGAAACAGTAAAGCTCAAATGAACAGAGCGGAAAGGGCAGCATACCCGTCGCGAGTTTCCCTTTTCTTGAAAAGGCCTAAGTTCAAGAGTGTACTTTCAATGGCTGATATGATGAACCGGTTCAGCCGAGAAAGTGTCACAGCGGCATCTCTGTTGCGATACGACGCTCTGTGATTGCTACGTAGGCTTAACTAAATTATAGGCAAAAATGCCAAAAATTAGGAGGCCTATATCCAGTAATGGACGTCCTACGGACTTCATGATGCGATTGACCCAGGCTTACGTTTGATCGGCGCTTCGAAAGACTTGGCAACGGTCACCATGACGTTAGTGCCGAACACCCAGAAGATGTCGTACAGGAACAGTCCGCACAGCAGGATGCAGCCGGTCACCACGTTGTTCAGATGCAGGAGCTCCACGCCGTTGATGGCGAACGCGATGCCGAAGAGGTTGTTCGCGATCCAGTGCTACGGGCAAACACGAGATTGAGTACCCTACACGCTTATATGACTCTACACAGTCGAACAGCAGAGATGCTCATCACCCAAACTGTTATAGTTTTATTTTTAAACGAAAAATACAAGCACACGACTGGTGTTATAGGTTGAAAGTCCGAGAGAGTAAGTACAGAAGTGATTTTATACAAAGAATCGTTCCCGCCTGCTTTTCGAACACAACACGATGGTAAGCATATTTGCGGATGGAACTTGGCAGGCGTTTGAGGCGCAAACAGTTATATTTTAGAATTCAATCAATATAAATTATAACCGATGTGTTATTTTGGTGTATGAGCTTTATTATTGTAAATATTTAATTAAGATCCATTCAGTAGTTTTGGTATGAAAAAGAAACAAACATATATTCTTACAAATTTCCGCGTTTATAAAAAAGTCGGATAGTGAACCCATAAATATTATATTGTACATATACGTCATTGTAAGCTTAATAAGTCAGTATTTAATGACCCTGCAGATATTAAGTTGTTTATAGTAAAGCACAAATTCCTATGCTAATATCCTCATCTGTAGTGTACTAATATTAGAAAGCAAAAAGAAGATTTGTATTATTGTTTGTAACTACTGAACTGATTTTCGAAATTATTTCACTAATATAAATAATAGGTACCAAGTTTATTTATAGAGGTGTATTTGATTATTTTTAACTGACCTTTTTGAAGAGATACCAGGCGCCGAGGCAGAGAGAGATGAGCAGGCACACCAGGTCGTAGGAGGTGAATTTGTAATTTACGATGTCGGTCTTGGCGTCGCGCTCGCCGCGAGTGAAATGGATGTGGTAGGGCACGTTGGGGATCGACGCCGGCACCATGAAAGAGATTATTGGACTGTGGGTCAAAAAAATATATATTGATACATGGAACAAAGAAATCGCCACAGTTAAAGTTAGTGAAGAGAAGTCCATTAAATTATACATGACGTGAACATAATTAAGCCGTAAGGTACCACCGGCAGAGTAGAATAAAAGTACCTCCCTCTGTACCAGGTGTCGTAAGAGGCGACTAAGGCACCAGAACCAACAGATGGCCGTATATCCATCCGGAGCAGTATAGCTCAAATGCACAGGGCGGGAATGGGCAGCAGCATTCCTGTCGCGAAAGCTGCGTTCTGCGATTGCCAACACGTTTACCCAGCTCGGCAATTATAGGCAATATTCCCCCTTTTTTGAGGAGGCCTATGTCCAGCAGTGGATATGGCTGATATGATAAAGAAACAATTTATTGTCTATTAATGTCAAGAAAAATTAATGAAAAGATTCTATTATATGCACTAAAGGTCGTGGGTTAGATCCCTATCCAGGGCAAATACTTATATGATGATATTTGTGTATCTCCAGTATCTGGGTGTTCAAATATGTATTTAAGTGTTATACTTGTGATACCTCTGTAGTCCGATGCCCGTAACACAAGTACTTTAAACGATTTACCTCAGAGTCATGTCAATGTATAAGATGTTGTGTGAATACATAGGTATATTAAACTAGCAGTGCCCGTGACTTCATCCACGAGGAATAGTGACTTTGTGGGGTATAGTAGCCTTCCTCGATAAATGGACTATCCAACACTGAAAGTATTTTTCAAATCGGACCAGTGATTTCTGCGATTAGCGCGTTTAAACAAACAAACAAACTCTTCAGCTTTATAGATTATATATTACAGAAATTTTACAATAGGTGACCTAGTAATAATAAATTGACACGTCACATATGTGGACCTAACTAAACATTTGAATTGTAAACAAAAGGAGAGGACTGAGTGACAGAGGGGCCTTTCACTCAGTCCAGTCTCAATTCGACAAACATGCATACGGTCCGCGTAATAGTAAGCCTCACCGCAGCCTATACGCGTTCGTAATATCTCAAGGATACGGCTAGCGCGTTGCCAACCTTGTGACAAGATATAATGCCATGTAATTTCATAGCCTCTCTCATCGTTTAAACCGGAACACATGAATGCTAACACTGCTGTTAGCTGGCAGAAATAGGTGGGAGTGAGGTACCAACACAGACGACCTTTGTATAAGAGCTATCTTAAGTGTTTGTCTAAGATGAATTTTTGAACTATTGAACCGAATTTAATCATTTTTGGCTTAATGTGTACAGTTTCATCCAATTTAAGAGATATGATTGTTAATTTAACTTACAGTCTCAATATTTTTTTCATGATAAAAATAGGTATTTAGTTAATACAGGACAACGTCTGTCGAGTGAGCTTGTAGCTTTATATTTATAGTATAATAGCTGCCAGTGAGATTGAATTCAAAACCAAATTTCAGTCGTAGCGAAGATTGGTAGGAACATACAAATTCAACATCCAACCTTTTTTTTACAAGATTTTTTATGATAATTGTGTGCAAACAACTTAAACAGGGAAACCTGGGCAAAGTTCATAACTTGTAGTTTCTCGTAAACACAATTTCAGTAGTCTTCAACTCGGAAAATTGCGCATTTTACTAATACATATTTTAGATTTTCTAAATTGTTTCTTGTTGAACGTTTTGGTTATCATTAGAGAACATGGGTATTCCGTACCAGTTGTCCCGCAGGAGTGCAGCAGGTTGGATGTGGTTTGAGCAAACAAAAAGCCCTAGGGCGCACAACTGTACGGTGGAGCTCTCATACAAAGGTCGTCTCTAAACAACAGGGATCGAATTGCTGTGTTCCAGTTTAAAAGGTAAGAGGCAGTGAAATTACTGGGTAGCGTGACGTAATATCTATAAGTCACAAGATTGGCAACGCATTAGTGATATTCTTGTGATATTACGAGCGTCTATAGGCTGCAGTGACGCTTACTATCACTCAGACTTTATGCTTGTTAGTCGACCTGGTCTAAAAACAACTTCTCTTACACTTCAAACAGGAACAAGTTAATACGAACACTGAAATTTCCCGGTAAAAATAGTTGAGAGTGAGGTACTATGGCAGTCAACCTTTGTATCAGGTTCATCTCATGAAAATGGTAGTTAATTGACTACATCACCACACTGTAGCATCCAATTATTTTGTTATCATTATTTTATTAATTAAACTCTCTCTATGGAAGCAAAACTATAGACATATTCGCTTCCAAATATCATAAAGGCCATAAATCGTTAAGAAAAATATATAAAGTAAATCTTTAGCTATACATTATGAAGTAAGCAAACAAGCATAAGGTCAAGTACTAAACGTGAGCACAGCCTATGGTCGCTCGTGTCACCACAAGGATATCACTAGCGTGTCGCCGACCCTGTGAGCTGAAGATACAATGACACATTTACCCAGTAATATCACTGCCTCTCTCACCCTTCAAACCGGAACACAGCAATGCGGACACTGCTATTAAGCGGTAGAATATATATGATACTAGCTGTGGCCGCGACTTCGTCCGCGTGGATTAGCTTTTTGGGTACCATACCTTTTTACCTCAACTTATATAAACTTTGAATCAATGGCCTGAAAAATAAGTTTCAAGTTTCTAGCTCTAAAAATAGCGATACTTCCACACAACTTTTCATCCCCCTTTCGACCCCTTACAACCCTTATTTCTAATTAAAAAATAGTCATGTCCTTTCTCAGGATCTAAAGATTATTTGTGCGGAATTTCATCAAAATCGGTTGTGAGGTTTCAGCGGGAAAGCGTAACAGACAGACAGACAGACAGTGTTACTTTCGCATTTATAATATTTTAGTAGGGATTAGTAGGGATGAGGTACCAATAGGTGAGAGTGAGGTACCAATGGAGACGACCTTAGTAAGAGGTTTTACCTCATGTGCATGTTAGTGGGATTTCACAATCGGCATTGATCTTTAACCCTTAAAGACGCAAGATGTATGTTTTAAAATAAAACCAAAAACCAATGTATTTAAATTTTAAATATTGAAATAAATGAAGGAAAAGAACAGAAGTAGCTTATTTTGGAAACAAACGATATGTATAGTAGAACACCATACACTGCCATATTTACATACAGTAAAAACTTTTTAGCAATGTATATTCGACGGGTCCTATCTTGTGCGCCGAGGGTCGTGGGTTCGGTGCCAACCCAGGACACAAGTGCTTTAAGCGACTTATCACGGAGAATTTATTATTATTATACTTTACTATGCATAATGCTTTGTTGTAGCACAAGTATACTTAGCGTAATAAGTAAATGTGAAAGTAAGTTTGTTTGTTACCTCTTCACGCTTTATGTAGTCAGTTATTTTTAATAAATTTTGCAGAGATACAGTTAAGAGTATGGAGAAGGACATATGCTTCATGAAAAGACGAACTATTCCCGTGGGATTTATGAGAAACGACTCTGCAAACTTTTACACATGTTTGGAACTATAGTGTTACAAAAAACCAATAGATGAAGCGATTTTAATGTCAGCTTTTTTTAAGGCAGTCCCGATGATGCAGACAGTGGTGATCTCATTTTGTACGCCGAAAGTTTTGGGTTCGATTCTAATTTAGTGCCAATATTTGTATGATGAATATTTGTATTGCCTGCGTCCCATCACTGTAGGCAGAGACTATGGATATCCACTTGTTACGATCTTGGCATACCTCTCTTGCTGCACTTACTTGTATTAGTCCTTTCATACACATTCGTTTACTCTTGGTAATTCTGACCTGGCCCGTCTTTAAAACATTTTCTACCTGGTTAAGATATGTTCGCCTCGGTCATTTGATACCAACCCTTCCATTCACTTCCTCTCTATATAATTGTGCAGTCAATATAATCGTACTTTCATTCATCCTTCCTACATGTCCAAACCATCTTGACATTCCTCTCTCTATTGTTGTCATAACATCATCTTTTAAACTACATTGATCTCTTATTACACTATTGTTTATGTACTAGATGCATGATAGATTTTGATATACTAGAAGCATGTAAAGTTCATAGTCAAAAATTTTGTAATGTATAATAATTTCTAACATTTATGCATACATTACTCTTAGTAAAATTACTCTTTAAACAACTTGAAATGCTGAACTGAACAGAACAATTAATCATACCTGAGCAAGTGACTCAGCGCCAGAACTCCAAGGAAGAAGAAGTAGCCAGTAAGCAGCAGATTGATGTACTCCTTGGAAAAGAATTGGAAGAAGATGTACAGAGCAAAGAGAGCACATGACGCGATTAAGGGGAACATCAGTGCATCCTTGTTTGACACTGTCTCTGGCCGTTCACCTGATTTCTGTAACAATGATATTGTGTAGTAGATCGCTTAAATTAACATTACATCTTATACGTTTTCATGATAATACACAATTCACAGACAACAAGTGAATCACAAATATAGTGCTTAAATACATATTTATCACTCAAACACAAAACAAACATAATAATGATAGATAAAAATAATGTACTACTGTGTTGTAAACCATATAAAGATCTACAAAAAAGTCTGTTGCGGTATATGTCCATCTCTAAAGACCACTATAACCATTTTTGCTCCCTTAAGTGCTAACAGGAAAAATTTTCTGTTATTTTAATATGACTTGTTTTATGGTAATATTTCATAATAAATAAGTGATAGAAGAGTATAATAAAATATATTTACTACTTTGATACCATTTTTGCAGAAGAAACATTACAAATATTTATATACAATTTAAACAAACATATAGACATAAGTGAATAAGTATCTATTATTTCCTATGATCTTCTAATATAGTGAATAATATATGTATATGTAGAAATCCTAGATAACAGTTTTAATATACTAAGATGAAAGTAGCTCAAATTTATTTCTACTATGTTCTTAACAAACTGTAATTTGAGTTGACCACAATTAGGCTTAATTATGTAAATTTCTAGGTTGGTAGTAACAGTGATTACACAACCCTGTACACTGTGCACTTAGTGCCTCAGTGTAAGAATACTAACTAAACAAAGGTCAAGAACTAAATTTGTTAACTTTTTGTCAAGAATAATACAGGATTCCTTACAGTGGATTAGAAGAAGCTTATTCTAAAATAGAGTGTAATAGATGGCAACTTATAATTCATGTATTTGAATGGTCTGTTTGCGCCAATGCCAGAGGTGTTTCCTTAGGGCCAACCACTACATGGGTGGTATTGGTGGAACCTTTAGAACCACCAGTTTTGATTGCAGGTCTTTTTCTGTTGGGTTGTGTAATGAACTTGCAGTAAACTTAGTTTTAAGATCCATCTGGTACCAACAGACTAGTTTAAATAATTAAATTATCTACATATTAGATGACTTATATGGTCCCTTGTCCCATAATTATAGGTAATATAGACCCTGATGACCATCAGTCTCTATTACCTATAATTAGTTAAATCCATTTTGGAAAATATTTATGTAATTTTTATAATATTATTTTATTGATGACTTCAAAATACCTGGCCTATATAAATGTGTTGAAATTTGAGTTTGACCAATCTTAAAGTATATTGATAAGGATTATTACCAATACTCTTATTAATATAATGCTGATATATTATCATAAGCTTGTATGTTTTATGTCGGAATGTTAACATGTTTACTTGAAAAAAGGTCATTCCTTTAGTGTCAAAAGTATATAAAGTTATAATAATAAGAAAATATGCATAAATACAACACGCGACATATGCCACGAATGTAAGGACGTGTCCAATCTGTATTGGATAAAGGTACAATATATGATTGAATCACCAAGTATGCTCGAAATTTATTAAGGGTTATAAGTTATACTCACTTTTTTGTCATTTAAGTACTTCACTGACCGAAAGGCGCCGAAAAATATGGGTAAAATAGCCATTACCACTAAACTTAGGTAAGCAATCGCAATTCCTTCAATACTTGATGGAGGTTTTCCTGTAGCATTTTGAACTGCATCACGGACTGTTTCTTCAATATTTATAGGACTTTCAGCAGTAGATTCTGCCATATTTTCAGATTTTTTTATAAAACTAACACAGTGAAAGAGATTCCGTGTTCAAGCTCGTCTGACTTGACACTAAAGTGACAAGTGTACAGTTGGTTTTATTAAATTGGCAGTATGTAAGATAAAAAACCGGTATTAGTAAACAATGTCATGAACAATATTCGTCATTATTAAATTACCATAAATATTATAAAAATTATAGTCACATTGATATCTGGTTGTGTATTTGTAATAAATACACACAGTAACAGATTGACCTACTCAAATAGGTCAAAACTTTGCAATCAATATTAATCTATAATAAAAACTGTTCAATATCAACTGTAAAATAACTTCCAGATTTCAGTAGGTCAAAAATAAAGTGTACGGCGTACACTCATTTTCATTATTCTAATCGAAGTGAAAAAAATAACGCTATTTTATCATACATAATCACAAAGAAAAGTTTCTTGCCATCAACAAAATATCGTTACATGTATATAGTATATTTTTGTAGTAGTAGTGCACGTATGTTTAATATTCGCTGGCAACACCATTGACATCTGTCAGTTACCTATAGTTCAGCCAGATACTCCGTCAATATCTGTTAACTTTTTCGTTCGCAACAAAAATTTAGAAAATGTTTTAATATTATTAAAAGTCATGCAATAGTATACGAAATTCAATAAAAGTATTGTTCAAGAACCAGTATTAATTTTCGTGATGGAAGTAACTGGCGGTGCAGAAGAAGGTTTCGTCAGAGAGTGGACACCGTGTTCGCATATTTTGAATTTAATTCCGCCTAGAATACAGAATGGATTGTTTTCCAATGAGTTATGTTTAACGTGTGTGGACGCGGTTAGTGAATATATTGCGTTGGGGACCAACGTCGGTTTAGTATACTGGTACGATAGAAAAAAGGGGAACATTCAAAGATTACGATGCGAGGTGAGTCTTATGATAAATCTTACCAGATGTTGTGTTATTCCGTTCGCTTTCGTTTGCCTTGTAACACTTTCTCTTATTAAAATTTAATAACAATATTCAGGGTTATGCAGGTAATATATTGTACTGATGATATTGTTTGACTGTCCCAATGTTATATTATGTAGGTTTTTTTTGCTAGTCTCGATAAGCCAGATTATTTATTTATTAGTGTTACCATGAACTTTATTACATTTCAAGACATTCACTATCAACTAGCATTCATGTCTAACTCTTGTAAAAGGGATATTTAAATTTAAAAAAAAATGTAATTAAATTTATATATATATATATATTATTTCACTCAATTATAGGTGTATTTAATTATTGGGTATATAATAAAGCTTGTATAGATGTTTATGTTTAGTGGTGGTATATTAACCACATTATTTACAAATAATATCTTATAGATAAGATGTTGTTACTGAGTCAACCTAATTGATTTCTTATCACTATTGTCATTAACAAGGCCTGATTAATTTATAGTTTGTTTCATACATTGTTAAAGTATTAAAACTTATATTAAAGTTCCTTAAGTTGAATGACTTAGGTAATATATATATATCAATACATAATGATCTTATATAATCTAAAAAATTTGTTTTGTATCTGGGTATAAACATACTTGAAAATAAAAATTAAAACTTTGTCTGATGTAATTAATGTAAACTTAAATAAGAAATCTGGTAAATTAATTCTTAATTTAAAATTTTGAATAATGTTTCTAGTTATTACTTACTGTTATTTTTGGTTTATAATATAAGTTGCAATCACAAGAAGAATATTTAATGCTAATAAAACTGAATTCACAATAATTATATTTGGATCAAGTGAATCACATGGTTGACATAATATTGCTTTTTATGCAGGCCTCAGCTAGCCCCATCACATATGTCAAAATAGTAAGCACAGTGGACTACATGGTTGGTGCCGGAAATGAAGCAGGCCAGGTCACTGTGTTCCAGATCCCGAAGGAACATCCAGAAAATGTACCTGATACTTTCAAACCAAAAGTTGAACCTAAGGTGGAAAGGTAAGATTTATTTTTGTAATAAAATGAGACTATATTTCCAAGCTTGCAAGTGCACTACAGCATGCTCTGCAGGATGATACAGTTTGTCTGAATTATATAAAAAACATCTGTATTCTCCTGAAAGATTCGCAGTAGGATGTTTGGGTTTGGCTTGCATATATTGCTGCCATCCTGGAGTTTAGTTAAAGGGAATATCTACTTGTTATTTGCAAGTTGGTGAAATGGTGATGGCAAATATGTTTTTTTTTATTTGTGTAGTTAGTGTAAATAACAACAAATAATAATATCAAATTAAATAAATTCAAATGTAGCTAATAATAGCGAAAATTCAATGTACTTGCATTCACAATCAAGGAATGACAAATCAAATTCATAGAATTATCAAAATTTCACATTCAATATGAATCTCTGAATGTTAGTGATAAGTTCTAAATTGGTTGTAAAATTTTTGCGAATTTGTAATTTATGCATAGGTTGATCTGTGCTGTTGAGTATGATATGATATCATAAAACTAGTACCCGTTTATTTATCTGTCCAAAATATTGTTATGTATGACAATAATTATATATCCAGTTGACGATAATCAATCCCAGTATGTATACATATTTATATATATATATATATATATATATATGCTGAGATGTATTAATAAATCTTCTTGAATTAAATTAATCTTAAATTATTAAAACTATTATTTGCCTAAATGGAGCTTTTAATTTATTATTAATAGAGTACTTAAAGAAATTTTTATTTTATAAGAATCTGAAGAAAATGGAACCGTCAGATATTGGTATATCCACCCGAAACAGCGAAGCTGAAATGCAACAGGATAGGAATAGATAACGTTCCCACCACGAAATTACGCTTTGTGATTGTCCGCTTTTGTACAAAATTCCCTGGATAGCAATGGGATTTCTGTCCAGCAGTGAGTTTCTGTGACATTCTATGGGTGCTATGAACCTGATGATAAATTTAAAAAAAAAATACATTTAGGTACCCTTTTCCGATATCGTGTGCCCAGAAGTGTTCAAGTATAGAGTCGCTCATTAATGAAAGGACATGACATACTACTTCCTAATGATTTTGAGTTAAATAAAACACACCTAGGCATCACTTTAATTATATTGTTGCTCCTTAGTCGGCCGGAGAGGGTATTCATGTAAAACACAATAAATATATGGGAAAAAACATTGATGCTCGAACGACCAGAATTTAAAACCCTATTTCACTTTATTATTTAGTAAATTTAGTGCCTGTCTCACCTTTCAAACCGGAACACAGCAAAGCGAACACTGTTATTTGGCGATAGAAATTGGTGCGAGTGAGGTACGAGTGCAGGTGACCGTTGTATGAAGTCCTTCTGTAAAAAATCGTCTTAATTTCATTGGCTTATCTATATTATGTATTTTATTCTGCACTTTGGTGTTGGTGTGAGAGAAAAACTTTATATAACGTGGGCCAAATTCTATGCCCTGTTTAAATGTTCGTAGCACATTCAGTCCATTGGTCTTCTACATAAGGAAGGTTTTTGAATGGAGCCCACGCACCATCTGACTAAACTGCTTTATGTACATGGGGGAGGTCCTAGCGATTTCTAATAGGACCGATTGTATGCGGCTATATCGGCGAATATAATGATGAATCAATGTTCTTTATAAAGTGTCTGAGAATTATTATGTAACTATATATACAAGTACAAAGGAACGTCAAAACAAGCTGATTAAAAGATAAACTTAAAAACATGAGGTAATTACCAATAAAATTTATATTATTAAACTAGGCATCGATTAAACAATTTGACGGGCCCGATGACGTAGATAGTAGTTATCCTATGTTGTGCGCTAAGGGTCGTTAGTTCGATCCCACCTAATACAAATATTTATATAATGCTCATTATTTGTTTTGTGTTAGGATGTCAATTATATGTATTTAAGTATTATATTTGTGATTCTTCTGTTGCATGATCTCCGTGACAGAAGTGCTTTACTCGTAAGCGACTTACCTCAGAATCAGATTAATGTATGAGATGATGTGTTGACTGAAACAATTTTTCAAATCGAACCAGCGGTTCCTGAGTTTGCCGCGTTTTTCTTCATCTTTATAATGTTAGTATAGATTACGTTAATAGGTAATGTCAAAAATGAACCAAGGGCATTTGTTTGTTTTTATCGTGTGATTGCTCAGTTAAAGGATTCACGTAAAGGATGTTTTGTCATGTTACTAGTTAATAACTAAAAAGATAAAATATGTTTAAATAAATGAACTAATTATCATACTGTATCAATATATTTGTTAACTTTCCGAAAACTCGAGTTCGCTGTAATATATTATCTCTTCACTTTATCCTAGCAACCGTAAAACGTCAGCTGGACAGGCCTCCTCAAGAAAAGGGGAATTAGCCCAAAATGGCCGAGCTGAGCAAACATGGGTAGAATACTGCTGCTCATACCCGTGCTGTTGCATTTGATCTATACTATGTCCAGTGGATATACCGCCATCTGTCGGTTCCGGCATTTCAGTCGTCTCTTACCTGGTACGAAGGAAAGTATATTCTTCTCTGCCGGTATCTTATATATATATAAGATAAAAAGAATACTAATTATATATATAAGGCACACAAAGTATTTGTTTGCCGTGTGGTCCCGGTAGATTAGAATAATACCTGCCTCTGTCGGATCAGGTGTCGTAAGATTCGGACTATGGTATATCAATCCGAAACAGCGCAGCTTATATATTACACGGTGAGGATGGGCAGCAGCATTCTCGTCGCGAAAGCGCGACAAGTAAGATCCCCAGCCCGAGTTAATCTTATATGATGAATATTTGTATTTGTTATGTATCTAAGTATTTTACTTGTAATTACTCAGTTGTCTGTTATACGTAACACAAGTGCTTTAAGCTACTTATTTTGGGGTTAGTCAATATATGAGATGTTATGTGAGTTTATTTATAAAAGGGTATATAATATAGGGTTGTATTCTCTGATTCTCTTTCTAATGTTGTCTATTACCTTGGGCTCAACAAAAACACACAAAAAGAAAGTATAAATAAACTAGGAATTGTAGTGTATTTATTTTTTAATTGCTTGCACGTTTTTTAAAACCCTTTTAAAGAGTAAGATTTAATAAGGTTTCTAGAATCGTGCAGGCACGTGCTTACACGAACTAAATGTAATAAAGGTTTGCTTGTCACATAAATAGGATTGTATTGAACAAAGTCAAGGAAATACCCATCGAATCCCATCGAATCCCCTAATAAGCGGATCGCGTGCCTGACTTAGCTGCCAAAAATCAGTTATTTTTTGATACTAGTTATGTCATAAAATAGGTTACAAAATAGTTTTCGTTTTTGACGGGCCCGATGGCGCGTGTGTGCCAAAGGTCGCGGGTTCGATCCCCACCCAGGACAAATATTTATATAATGATATTTATGTTTATTTAATCTCTGGCTGTTAAATATATGTATTTAAGTAGCGTATTTGTGATTCCTTTGTTGTCACAAGTGCGTTAAGCGACTTATCACGGTGTCAGGTCAATGTATGAGATGTGGAAATTTATTTTAAAATAGTTTAGTTTGTTTATTGTTTTTTTGGTGCCGAGAGCTTCATGTGATATTGATAATTATTGATATGCGTAATATTACGATGCATTCCTCAGTGACTGAGTTATCGGCCGCAGTTCAACCACCGAAGCGGAATGCCACTACTGTGTTACGAAGGTTGATCGAGTTAAAGAAACATCACGTTTACGCGACCTTCGACCTTAAATTGGAGGGAACATGCAAGGAATAATTACTTTATTACTTGGCTTTTCGTTCAGCTTAAGATATCTCTTATTTAAAGACGGTTTTTTAAGTTCAACGTGGTATACAATTGAGAAAGGAATGTTGAGATGGTTTGAGATGGATGGTTGAGAAAGTAGAATGACTGCACTAATATATAGAACGGAAGCGAATGTAAGAGTTGGTATACAACGACCTAGCCTAATATATCTATGCCAGGTGGAATAGTTATTAAAGAAGCGCAAGGTCATAAGCAACAAGCACAAACGATGTAATGTGATGTGATGTGATGTAGGTATGTATGGAAATACATTTTTTTATGCCCTATAACCTTTTTGTCTATTTCCCTGATCTTATTTAATGACTGCGTCTATTTAACTTTGACCCTTGTACCGAATATAAAAACACTTAAACGCTTTTCATCATCGTCACAGCCGCAGAACATCCACTGCTGGACAAAAGCCTCCCCAAGAAAGTCAAACTCACATTTATCTTTATTTAAATAAGACTATGATAGGCACTTTCAAATCGTGAAAACAAATCTGTGACTATAGATTTGCTACTTACAATTTTAGACAAATGACCGATGTCCTTGACAACCAGTGTTATAGGAGTCATTTAAATAAATATTGCCCATTATGGCCGCGTTGAGTAGGCGTGGTGACAACCCTGGTTTCTCGACAGGAATGCCGTTGCCTATCCTCACATTAGAGCTATGTTACATGCATACATCGACGGGCCTGATGGTGCAGATGGTAGCGAGTCCCATCCAGGGCAAATATTTATATAATGATATTTATGTTTGTTTCGTTTCTGGATGTTAAATATATGTACTTAAGTTGTATGTTTGTGATTTTTCTGTTGTCTGGCGTCCGTGTCACAAGTGCTTATAAGATATTGTGGGAATTTATTTATTATAATTATACATTATATGTTTGCCATCAAAACTCTAACGCTTCCTTTACTTTATTTAGCCCTTTCATACACGCTCGTTTTTTCTTAGTACATACGACCTGGCCATTCTCTTAATTCCCTTTCAAACAGGTTACAGTACGGTCGCGTTGGTCGTCCTATACGAGCTCTTCCATTTACTTAAATAAATACAAAAGAATTTACCGAAATCGACAGATGGTGATGTATGCAAAGCAATATCCAAAGCAGTCTAGCTCAAATGCAACAGGGCGGGGATGGGCAGCAGCATCCACTTCGCGCAAGCTGTACTCTGCGTTGTCAACACGCTTACCCAGCAGGGCAAGTACAGGCAATATTCCCTCTTTCTTGGGCAGGCCTATGTCCAGCAGTTGACTTCCAATGGTTGATTATGATTTGGTCAATTAATAGAATTTTATGCACACCAAGTTTTGTGTTTATTATGTTAGTACTGAAGGGGGTGTGTGTGTATTGTGCAAAATCAACCAGGGCGACAAAAATCTTCAATAGGTACACTGTGGAGGATGACTAACGCGCCGTAGATGTGGGGAAACCCAGCGGGGCATAAATTATAGGTGAAGGACCTCCGCGATACGAACCTGACTTGCTTGACGAAGCTTTGTCTTGTTCCTTACTTTGGTATCGTCAATTGGATATCAAATTAGTGTCCTGTTATCATAATAAATTAATTAATAATTTCACACGGAAGGATACGTTCAATCTTTCACCCCTAAAAGAGTAATCTTACGTATTATCGTAAAGCCGCGGGTAAAAGCTAGTAGTACATAAATATGACACTGTGAACGAGGTCCACGGTAGTAGCCCCGACCTCATTATTGGATAGCGACATTGTTGCAAATCGAATAATTATTATAAATTCATAATTTAAAGAATAAATATAATTGAAATGTTTGTATTATATTTATATGAATTTTCTTTGTTTGGACTTATTTTGACGGTTTTTTTCATGTCATAAAAAGGTTAATAATGGAAATAGAACCTGATTCCGGGTATTCGATAATTATCCAGCATTATGTGTAACTAGCTGTGCCCGCGACTTCGTCCGCGTCGAATAGTTTTTTTGGGTACCATACCTCTTTACCTTGACTTATATAAACTTTGAATGTCATGTAAATAGCGATAACTATTAGCGATAGCGATAGCGATACTTCCATACAACTTTCCATCCCCCCTTTCGACCCCTTACAACCCTTATATCGAATTAAAAATAGCCTATGTCCTTTCTCAGGGTCTAAAGATTGTCAGTGCCAAATTTAATCAAAATCGGTTAAAAGGTTTAAGCGGTAAAGCGTAACAGACAGATAGACAGACAGAGTTACTTCACATTTATAATATTAGTAGGGATATTATCATATCATCATTTTTAAATATAGTTTCTACTGGAGCTATGGCTTTCGTTTTTGAGGTATAAGGAGCACAGAGTATGACCCACCACGCGGGTCGAATGCGTGTTGTTCTTCTCTTTAGGTTCTACACGAGTTAGACCTCTTAGAGTTATTATATATATTATAACTGTATGCTTGTTTGTCGACCTGATCTAATAAAAGAAAAAGTCTGTGAAAAACAGAATCTTGAACAGCTTTTCGAAGCACGAAGGTAGCGGAGCACTCCACAATTTTGGATAATCCACCAGACGTTGCGAAAGTTGACAGGCACTACGAACTCTTACGTGTAAGATACTAAACGTATAATTTTTTTAAGGAAATTGCGCAAACGGATATTTGTTATTCAATTAGGCCCAAGCGTATAGTAAAAAAAAAACAAAAATAATAAACTTTAGTAAAAATAATAAAAAGTAGCTTTACGATGCGCATATAGTCAATATCGCTTGTGTCACCGTGCAGAAAATCTGTCTTAGTACTAGACTGCCATCATTGGACGGGTCCTGCAACTAAGTTTACTGCAGGAGAAACTACTACATACTACATGTGGAGAAGAAGTGAAAAAAGTCTTTAACAAAATGCACTGAAATATATTGATTTCATTTTGATAACCGTAACACAGAACTGGTCGAATGACATGTCATTTATTTAAACGGAGGAAACGTTTATTGTCTATTGAATGTCAAGCAAATAATAAAAGAGTTTTTATGCAATTTGATTATGGTCTAAATTCGGCCAACAGACGACAACTAGTTCAATATCATTAACCTTTTCAATAAATTAACTAGTTCAATATAATCAGCCAGCAAGCAGAGTCTTGCAATTTGTAAAACCCCATTCAAATATGGAATGTATCTTCTGTATTGAAGCGCTAATTTTCTTTAGCATACATAAGAAAAATATTTAGTTTTGATAATTAGAGTACCCTAATCTTTCTTACCTGAAGGAATGTGATGAGGCCCAAGGTCACAAATGTATGAGTGATACTCGTAAGTACTAATATTAGCTAAAAGTCAGTATCAGAACTCAAGGCATCCGTTAGATAAGCTTGATAAAGTCAAAGTCATATCTTTGTTTAATAAGTGCCCACCATAAGCTTTTTAAATTCGTCAAAACAATAAATCTACAGGTATAGATTTGCTTATAACACAAATGACCTCTGACCTGACAACCTTATAGGCTTATAAGAGTCATTTAAACAAATAGGTAATTGCGTGTACACTGACAATTGAGTGTAAAGTAGTACTACTTCAATACTAGTCTGCCAGCACCAGTCGGGTTTTAAAACTAAATGTAATATTTTTATTAGACCAGGTCCGCAATCAAGACCTTGTTCGGGTCATATGTAAGCGTCACTGTAACCTATTAACGCAATACCACAAGGATATTACTAGCGCGTTACCAACCTCATGGCTTGAAGGCCACCCAGTAATTAACTGGATCTCGCACCCTCAAACTAGAACACAGCAATGTAACATTACTATTTGGTGGTAGAAATAGGTGAAAGTGAGGTAGCAATGCTGGTGACCTTTGTATGAGGTCTACCTTACGTCTATAGCAGGTTCATTACGGAAGCCACCAGACAAGAACCTGTAAGAAAAACTGACGGTGATAACGATACGAATACCACCTAATGGTTGATATGATTGAAACACATACCGTTGTCTTAAACATACACACACATATTATATTTAGATATATAAACACAAGCCTCTTTCCTTATCAGGGTGCATATAGATTTGATCCTGACTTACTTGCTTCCATATCTATACATACACAAAATCATGTTACATGAGAAGGTCTGACGCGTTCTACTGACCGCGAGATGTCAGGATCTTCAATGTTATCAACGTATGTTCACTACATAAAACGCGTTTTCCAAGAATAATATATTACTTTGGTGATTTTACATTCACCCATCCGCTCTGCGTGACCTCCCAAACCACCTTAGCATACCGATTTTTCTCTGTCAAGAAAAGAAAAAACATTCAAATGGACTGCGGCTATTTCTGATGTGACTTTGTATCAAAATCAATACGTCTTAGTTGTGGGGTACCGGCAAAGTAGAATAGTATCTCCCCTGTAACAGGACCCGGAAGTGGTGACTTAGGTACCCAAGTCGACAGATGGCGGTTTATCCGTAACAGCGTGACTAGGGCGGGGAGCGGCAGCAATATTCCCGTCGCAAACCAGTGTTCTGCTCTCAATGCTCGCTTTCTTAGGGAGGTCAATGAACAACAGTGGATATTCAACGGCTATGATGATATTGTATCTATGCAACCGGTAACACATCATTTGAAAACAGATGCGACAACCGTCAGTTGGTGGTATATCCATCCGAAACAGTATGCTCAAATGCACAGGGTGGCGATAGGCAGCAACATCCTCGTGGCAAATGCTGCGTTCTGCGTTCCTTCTAACACACATGCTAGGCATGTCTCGCATGCAATTATGAGCAAATTTCCCCCCCTCTTAACGAGGCCTATGACCAGCGGTAGACTTCCAATGACTGCTATAATGATGATGATGAAGTATCTAACTGTACCACCCAATTTGGTTATCATCAGGTTTTTGTATAATTTAAAGGCGCATTCACGTCAGAAATGTTCCCGACAGTTTCAAACTATTTTATTATCAAATACGTTTGAATAAATATGTTTGGTCTATTGGCCTTGTTTGGTTGCGATCTGGTATTGAACCTAATTTCATTGTAATCGTTGATAAACAAGACGTAATACAAAGTAAATATTATGGGTTTTGCTTGGCATTTAGATTACAGATCATAAATGAAGCAATACACGACATTATCGTATCAGTCTTAAGTCGCTGGACGTAGGTCTTTAAAGATTTCTAATAGGATCGGTTGTATGCGGTATGTCACTTCCCGCTGTTTGTCTGTCCCTATAAAACAACAAAGCTTAGATCTATAAAACAACGCAACAGATTTTGGCTGTTCTTTTAAATACAACTTCTTAGTTTATATGTATAATACATGCATTAAAATACTAGACAAACTCTGATTATTTTAGAGGTTTCAAATGTGATGTGTGATGATTAAGTGAAATAACAAGCAAACGGTTCGCGCGATAGTAAGAATCACCGAAGACTATAGACGTTAGTGTTATCGCAAAGATATCATTAGCGCGTTCCCAAACTAGTCACTTGAAGATAATATCACAATACTAAGTAATTTTACCGCCTTTTTCGCCCCTCATACCGCAACACAGTAATACGATTAAACACATTTTTTACGCTTACATTGCAAACGCCGGCTGAACGCGAAGAGATAGATCAAAAGAATGTTTTACAGTATTGCTGACCTTATTAAGCTGTACTGCACCTTAAAAGTCCGCGATGGCACATGGCACATTATTTTTATCTTCATTGCACATTTGCGAACCCGGGGCGGGTCGCTAGTGTACAATAAAAGACTTGTTTAACGTGTATAGACTGCATCCGTGCCAATTTAAGACGTTCCATTTTTTTTTCTTGCGCTTGATCTTGTTTTGAGTTGTACGACGCGTCGTCGTCTGTATAAATATATTGCGGTACCGCAAGCTGGTAGTTTTTTCCTTGATATTTTTATATATTGCAAGTTACATTTCTGTGTTCACTAATAATTACAAATATATATTTGTACCGTAAGGTACCCCAAAAAAGGGAGAATTTTGCCCATAATTGCCGTGCTGGGCAAGCGTGGTGGAAATCGCATAACGCAGCTTCGTGATGACGATTCTGTTGCTGCGCTGTTTCGGGTGGATATACCGCCATCTGTCGGTTCTGGTACCTTGGTCGCCTCTTACGACACCTAGTACAGAGGGAGGTATTATTTTACTTCGCCGGTACCTCACAGCAAACCAATGGTTTATACTTTTTTTTATTTTATTTGTTTATTCTATGACAAGCAGTTACAAATATCTAATTGTCTGTTAATGCCATAAGGTTCTGACAGATGGCGGTGTAAGATAAACTACGGTGAACTGAACTGAACTGAGGACAAATTCGGAGAGTTCGGCTAGTGTCATTATAAAAAAAATGTTGCGATGAGCTGACTAAAATATCAGACAAAACATATATCATTTAAAAAAAAATGCATTAAAGCCGCTAAAAAGTATATGTGAAAAATGCCTCTATGTCTAGGCATAGAGGCATTTTTGTATTTTTAATAAAATAATTTTTCACTGTTTATTTCGATTTTGCTGAACTATGTGCTTGTTGCGAGTAACAAAATAGAATGGTCCTGAAGGCAAGAGACGAAAAGGTATACCAAAAACTCGCTGGTTAGATGACATTCTAAAAGTGTCAGAAAGGGATTGGTTGAAAACAGCTGACGATAGAAAATAATGAAGGACACTGGAGGAGGTCTATACTCAAGAGGGTCCATAATGTATTTTTTCGACAGTATTTTATGGAAAAGGAGTTTATTAGAAAGGTTTATTATTATTATTATAATCCCATTACCGATTTACAAATATGCACGGGCGTAGGCCACAAGTACACATCAGGGTTTTTGTTGATCAGTTTTTATGTTGCAGGTTACGTGTTTGTATGAATGTGTCTTTGGGTAGACTGCGAATTGTGTTACGGTTAATATAGGGCCTTCATTATCTGAATAATCGTTATCGAAATAATAAGCTTTATCTGAAGAGAATCCATTGGGTACTCTTCTAAAAAATATTTTTAACTTGACTGCCTATATGTACTTGCTGTGCCTGCGATTGCGTCCGCACTCTTACATAATTTTTGCTTATTTTCAACCGTGAACGCGATCACGTGCACGCCACGAAAGCTCTGATAACGTATTCGCCCGTTTTTGCATTTAATTTATCATTTATTATTATTGATGCTCCGCTTCTATCAGTTGTAGCGTGATTTTATATAGCCTAAGTTACTACTTATTATATCAGCAATCTGCTAGTGAAAGTCCCATCAAAATCGGTCCAACCATCTTTCTTCATTCTGAAACCATTTATTTTATATCACTATCTCATTTACCATCAGTTTATATCATCCGCCAGGTACACAATCGGCGACCTGCACAAAAGCAAGATCACGGCGATCGAGTGGTCCAAGAACGGCATGCGGTTATTCTCAGGTGACAAGAACGGTGTCATCATCATGACTGAGATAGACTTCTACATGGTAAGATGTCACTGGTAAATTGTCTGTTGAGGACTTGGTGTTAATGAGCCTGTGTACTGTCGTCCCAACAAAAGGCCGGGATCTATCTTTATTTAATAATAAAATAATATAAATAAATTCAGACATCTCATACGTTGTCTTAAATCATATGGCTGCGAAATAAGTACGTTACGGATATCAGTCAACAGAATAATTACAAATATAAAACTTAGATACATAGAAATAACACCCAGACCGAATACTCATTTATCGTATAAACATATGTCCTGGGTGGGGTTTGAACCCATGACTCTTGACGCACAAGATAGGAGCACTACTGAATGCGCCATCGGGGCCGTCATATTAAGCGAGAGACTTCATTAAGGGTATGGTAATATTGCTTCAGATTAATTCATTTTTGTACTAGGGGATCGCTTCTAGTGCGCGCGCGCAGTTTTACTCAAGTAATTCCCCTTATCGTAATAATACAGGGATACAATATATTACGTATGTCTCTTGCTGATAATATCGTTTTCAATTCATGTAAGTGTTTGAAATAAGTAATATTACAAATCCTTTTGCATAGTTCTATTTTAGATCACGGTCCCTTATTTTTTCTAATTGCTCTGTTGTCTGGTGTCCTTAACACAGGTGCTCTAAGCGACTTATCTCAGAGTCAGGGTAATGCATGAGATGTTGTGTAAGTTTATTGTATTTAGGCGGGCATCATATTTTACTCTTGTGCTCTTAGTATTTTTTTAATTATATAAGTTCTTAACTTTCCTAAGGGAAGCTTAAAGCTAGCTTACCTTAAACTTTGCCTTATCCAACGCTTTCCATGATTCTGTTAAACCAAATTTTTCTTTATCCCTGGAGTCCACGAGACATTGCGAATCGTAAATGCATTTTTTTTTAAACAGTAAGCAGTAAGCCAACAGTAATCATTTGATAGGTAATGTTGGTGATTCACTGCAGGGGAAACGATCCCGTTGGGTCATCAGGGTCATCAGTATTGTGCGTATAATAGAATCTAATTCACTAATTCTATTCTCGTCGTCAGTGTATTTTTAAGTAGAAGGTTTATTTTATATACTATTTATTTAAATAGAGTATTAATGAAACAAAATTAAGAATGTTTCATGAAAATTAACATATATTCTGTAAACTCATCGACCATGATAACACTTTCAAATTTATCATAATAGCGTTTGATATATCTGTTAATTAACAGTTGGTACGACTTATATATATTATGTATTATGAGTAGTATTATGAGTAAAATAGAATCTAGTTGTTCCTATTTTTGAAATACATCACGCCTGTGTCCCATTGCGACAAGCAGAGACTATGGATCTCCACTTGCTACGATCTTGGCTCTCATGCTTCCCTTACTCGCATTAGTCCTTTCACACACGCTCGTTTCTTGGTACTTCTAAACAGGCCTTCTTTAATACCTCTTCTACCTGGTTAAAGTATGTTCGTTTAGGTATTTGTTTTAAATATTATTCTTTTTATTTGACGAATAAATATATAAATCTGTAAAATTCGGTTTAGATTTACCTAGAAAACAGTTCTAGTAATCGATTCAAAACTTTATCTTCTCTAAATTTGTTTCATAGTCAACGAAAAATGATTAATTCAAAGGTTTCTTAAATATTCACTGTGCGTCCTTCAAATTTCCGTTTCGTAGCACCAAAAATCCATAAATAATATAATCTCTCTCCTCAAACCTCTAACGCGGTAGGACTATCTACGCCACAAAATCGATTTTTCCACCTTACCAACACAAACCTTAAAATAAGGCAATCTATGTTTGAATCAGACGGGCCCAATGGCGCAAATGGCCGGGATCCTTCCTATCTTGTGCGGCAAGGGTCGTGGGTTCGATGCCATCCCGGAAAAACAGTTATATGATGACTATTTGTGTCTAGGTGTTAAATATGTCGAAAGTCAAAAATTGAATTGTCGCAAGGAACAATATGCAGGTTACAGGAAAAACAATTGAATCGTAAAAACTTTATCATTTGAATATTCTTAATTACGTTTAAGTTGTTTTTACAATATTTGTGAAAAATAAATTATCTTTTACTTAAAATTATTAACAAAAGTCAGAAATAAATGCAATTTATTTGCCTATTACGTCCCTTACGCCAATTGAATTTTTGACCGTCGATGTAAGTATTATATTTGTGATTTCTCTATTAATTGATCTCCGTAACACAAGTGCTTTAAGCGATTTACCTTGGAGTGATATAATGTCTGAGATGTTGTGTGAATTTATTTATTACAAGTTCATCGGACCTTAAATTTAATGTTTATAATGAGAAAAATAATTTTTTTGAGATATAAACTATCCTATCACTCAAGTTCGATCAAACTATACACAATAAACAAATATTGATTAAAATCGGTTCAGAAGTTCATACCGGACAAACAGCGAGACACAAAATGTCTATATATAAAGATACTTATTTTTAAAAACTAAATGCGAGTAAGAGAGTTGACAAGTTTCTGCAGGTTAATCCGTTGTCTTGTGTTCTATCTACAGATCCACCATATACATATCTATATACGAGTATAGCTTATATATATATTATAAGTATAGCTTACCGCCCGCATTGACTTCGCTTCTTCCCGTCCCACGGGAACTCTCCCGAATTCCAAAACTGCCTATATCCTTTATTAGGGTTTCATTATATCAGCCATTGGACATCCATTGCTAGAGCAAGGACAGGGAGGAATAAGAGAGAATTTCCGCGCTGGGAAAGCGTGTTGGCAATCGCAGAGCGTAGCTTTTGCGACGGGTATGCTGCTGCCCATCACTGCCTTGTACATATGAGTTAAACTATTTCAGATGGCTATACCACCCTCTGTCGGTTCTGGTACCTTAGTCACCTCTTATGACACCTGGTACAGGGGGTGGTACTATTCTACTCTGATGTGGTACCCACGCGGCACCTCTAGGTTTTAAGCTTTGCGTAATTTCACACTTACTCATTTATAATATTACTCACTAGCTCTAAAGTAACCGAAGTTCTTAAAAGAACATTAACGTGCGTGTTTATTATAGATTTTATTTATGATTCTTTTTGATTTTGTATTGTGTTGTTATTCTCGCAAAATACCTATTATGTTGTTGGTAGTGATAATACTGCACCAAACAGGTTACATATTTATATTAAAAAAAAAGGTGTTTTGGTGTTTGTTCGCGATGGAGTTCTAAACTGTTCGATTGTGATAAATCTTTGCTTACAGTGTACAGTTTGATCCAACTTGAAAGGTTGGATAATTTATTTTTTATCTCAATAATATAATTAATCTAACTAATTTGTATCAGATAATTTGTTTTTAAGATTAAAATATAAGTATATTTAAGACATGACAACGTCCGTCGGGTTCGCTAGTTTATTTATAAAGATATTTATACCATAATTCAATGCCCTTTTTATATCAGTATTTTTCCGCCTCGTTTGCGATAAAAACTTAATTATGTTTCCTACAACGTGCCCGTTTGATTGTTAAACAAATTACTGCATAAATGTATTTTAATAAGCTCATGTTATTATGAAATATTAGTTGTGCCCGCGACTTCGTTCGCGTGGAATAGTTTTTTTGGTACCATACCTCTTTACCTCAACTTATATAAACTTTGAATGTCATGTTTATTTATATCGAATCAATGGCCTGAAAAATAAGTTTCAAGTTTCTAGCTCTAAAAATAGCGATACTTCCATACAATTTTCCCCTTTTACGACCCATTGCAACCCTTATTTCGAATTATAAAATAGCATATGTACTTTCTCAAGGTCTAAAGATTGTCTATGCCAAATTTCATCAAAATCGGTTGAGAGGTTTAAGCGGGAAAGCGTAACAGAGAGACAGACAGAGTTACTTTCGCATTTATAATATTATAGTAGTGATAACCAGTAAATATGTCACCTTATTGACAGTGTTAATGATATTTTATACGTGAACATTGGCTCTCTATCTTTTACTTACTCTTTCTTCCTCCTCCCTTCCTCCCTCCCCTCACCTCTCTAAACACCACTCCTCGCCTTTTATTTTTGTCCCTCAAATCCCGTCCCTCAAGCACGCGAGGATCGACAAGATCTCATACCCCCTCATTAACTCTCTCTCACTCTCTCTCTTTCTTTCTCAATCTCACATACAACGGCTGTTGTTTCTTTTACTAAAGAAAATATATATTAAAATTTGCTAAAAAAAAATCTATGCCTGATATCAAACTGTAGTGGTGTTTCTTTACAGCATCTCTGCAAGTCGATGGAGATAGTGAACGAGGAGCACGAGATAGTCCAGATGAGCTACTACCAGAACACCCTGCTCGTGTCTAGCGTGTATCGCACTATTGTTTGCGAACGCCGCGACGCGCGCTGGCAAGTCAGCCAGCTCGGCAAGAAGGAGCGCAAGAGGTAGGAACCATCCCCTAGGTGGTCGACACGTGCTGCTATCAGAACACGTGTTTTGTCCAGATGTACTAAAGTTCTTTTGAAAGCACCAGTCAGTGAGTAGTCTCGCATTGGCAAAAGACAGTTAAGAAATTCCAGTCCGATCCAAAACACTCAGGTAACGTCCAAATGTTCACGTTCCATACATACGTCCTAAATTGAGTTGCGACCTGCTATCGGGACACGTGTTGTGCCCAGTAGTACCGTATATCTGGTGCAAACATCTTGATACGACCATGTGAGCCAGCTCGGCAAGAAAGAGTGCAACAGGTATGAATGATCCCGTAGATGTCCCTACCTATTGCGCTCTTTCTTGCCGGACAGGCTCACTTGCTGGACACAAGCCGCATACAGCTAGTCCTAGTAGAGTTTACTTGGGAAGGCCTGTGTCCAGCGGTGGACTTCCACTGACATGATGAATAATAATGTTTCAGCCTGTGCGTGCTGGGTGCGGTGTTCCAGTATTCATACGCGTGCGGCGGTGCGGCGACCGCGTACTGCGCGCGGCCCGGACTGCGCCTATGGCGCGCCGACCGTAGCGGCGACGTGCACCAGACGCTTCTGTTCAAGGTTCGAGATAGATACTAGAATCACTCTCCCCAAGAAACGAGGTTATTGCCCGTAATTGCCGCGCTGGGCAGGCGTGGTGGCAATCGCAGAGTGTAGCTTTGCGACGGGGATACTGCGGCCCATATCTATCCTGTTGTATTCGAATTACGCTATTTTGGATGAATATACCGCCATCTGTTGGTTCTGTACCTCAGCCGCATCTTACTACACCTGGTACAAAGGAAAATACTATTCTACTCTGCCAGTACTCTAAGGGTAGGGAAGGCCTATTTCCAACAAGACTCCATGGCTGATATGATGTTGATAAAATTAACTCACACACATCTCATACATTTACCTGACTGCTAGAAAAGTCGCTTAAAGCACTTAATTACATATATTTAACACCCAGACACAGAAAAAACACAAATATCATGATATAAATATTTGTCCCGATCTTACCTAATAAAACCTTTGACGCACAAGGTACGATCACTACCATCTGTGCTATCGGGGCCATATATATAATACAAGTTTCTACAACAGTCTTAAAACACTTACAGGAAGCGATATCGAATCCTCTAACAGTGGCTGAACTCCTTAACCCCTCGGCAAAAAAGCACTCGCACGTGGAGCGCGAGTACAACCTGGGCCCGCTGCACGTGTTCCAGGAACAGTTCCTGGTGTCGCACAATGAGCACATCCTATACGTGCTGGACCCACGCTCCCTCACTGCTGTGGCCGTCGTCGACCAGCTGCGGAGGTGAGACAACTACTTTAAATTACAGGTTTCTTGTAAAATGCTTGGAAACATGTCCTTTTGGAAACATTACTTGCTATTGCGAGGACATGGATAAGTCACAATTTTCCCCCGGAAAGAAATAGATACATGTTCCAGTCCCGCATGTCTACTGAGACAAGTTAGTTTTTCTAGCAAATATAAAATTCATCATTTTTCTAGACGTAGAACCTACTGACTTGGATAATACATATCTTGTATTTGCTAATATTCAGGTATATTTTTTGCGATGTCCGCGATTGAATGCTTTATTACTTTAAAATTAACAAAATTTTAGTCTGATACGTTTATTAAAAAATAACGACACAAGTTCACAACAGATGCGTCATTTTATCTCGCTCCTACTCCACTTAGGGAAGATCATTGTCTCCACGCGTTTTATTCCTAATCCGTCCTAGTGTCCCTGATAATATGTGAGGTATAACGAGATGTTTCCGGCAGGATCCTGTCGGTGAGCGTGAACAAGGACGAGATCTTCGTGCTGGAGGGTCCGCGCTCGCTGCTGCGACTTGCGCACGCGCCTGAACCCGCTGCCCTCGCGCCAGGTCTGTTCACGCGGCCTTTGCCGCACGCCTCGTAATACACGCGGCCCGCGCCGCTCGCCCCGTAGCACACACGGCCCGCGACGCACGTCACGTAGCAAATGCGGCTCGCGCCGCACGTCTCGTAGCACTCCGCGCCACACGCACACTACGATACAGGTTGTGATACCTACATATTACGCTACACACAAAATGTAATGCTTATCAAAGCAAGTGTTGCCGTGACAGAGTAGTAGACATTTAGTTTTCTAACTAGAAAGCCAGAACATAACTACTACATTGATAGTATTCGTGTAGCATTTTTAATGCCTGTACATTTTATCGCATATATCTGTTATCTGGAAGTCAATCATATAATAATAACATGTGACAAAACATCCATAGCGGAATTTTCGCCAAATGCGACTCTAAACCGGCTTAATAATCCATGTGAATATTACAATGCTACCTGATAAAAGTTATTTAAAATCCGACTATTTTGACAGATTTCAATGCGTTAAAATCGAATAAACTTAAATTTGCCAGTACTTAAATGTTGTGTTGTACTCAATTAGACATGTAACGTATGTTTATACAAATTGGTTGTGTTTCTGAAATAGTGGATTAGTTCCGTCTTGCGAAATTTTCATTCCATCACCGAGAGCAATGGTTTGTAATGTAATAAAACAAGAACCAATTTTGAGTATTACGCATCAATTGACAATATTGTATCGTAACACTTCAAATGGATCTGACTGTCGCGTGAGTGCCTGTAATGTAATAGATCAAAATTACTCTGGTACTTGCAAAGAAACAACCTCCTTCATCACCTAAGTAAATGCATTATACCATTACCGAATTAAACATGCTGCACTGATGTGATGTTAAGAATGCACTCGGCCATTTTTTATGTTTGTTTTTCTGCAAACTTTTTTTTTATTCAGTCTTATATTTATGTAGTGCCATTTTTGTTATGCTATTTCGAAACTTCATTACTTAAGAGGGGGGATAATAATTACTTAATAGATTTTAAAAAGACATGTATAAATAAAATCTGAGTCTGAGTTATAGTCGTATACAGTCGCACAATTAACATTCCATGTACTTATATTTTTTATATAGATATTATACTATTTTAGATATCCGCCAAATTATATGCGAATTAAGTGTTAACTTTGATTATTTTATTGATAGTATCAGGGTATTAAATGACGAGATTATAACGTAATGTATTGTTCATTCGGTTGTTGTATTTTAGTATTGTAGAGATAAGTGCCTTATAATCATACCAAATTGGGACCAATGCGCGTTGTAGCGATACGCTAATGTTTAATGGTATATTTTATGTTGTTGTTTAATTTTATTTTCATAGTTAAGATTTAATCTAACACCCCCATTTATATATTAATGTAAGCTTTTTGTATTACTGTCACTATTTCGGTTGACATGTATTATACAATGTACAAAGTAGACTTATCAAAATTGGACGTAGTTATGCAAGAAAAAGATTATTCTAAAACCTAGAAATAGACTTTACTCCAAACCAAATATGAATATTTATAACCACTTATGACGTCATTCTAAACATAAATTACGCTGTTTTTAGAGTAACAATTGTATTTAGTCTGGGCTCCTTTCTGTTATAACTGCGTTCAATTAGTATCAATAATTGGAGATACCTGCTTATGTAGTATCGATGTTCTTATTTACCTTTATGTATATATGTACTTGTACATTTTTGCATGTAAGTAGAACTGCTTGTTTTAATTTTATAGACGCGGAATACCTGGGAAAGTTAGTCCATTGAGAGAGCTTGGTAATATCAAAACTATCTTTATGGGCTCACAATTCAAAAAATGGATTCCTCTTACTGTCGTGACTTGTATAGGAGACACGTGTCTACATCTTTGTGATAGATTTGAGATGAGAAAGGATTTTAAAGGAATCATTGGGTATGGTGAAAACTCCTAGACGATATATTTGTATTTAGTACAATCATTTGGTGGTTTATCTTCTAAGTTTTTTGGGACTTTTGAAAATGTTTATTTTTACAGTTTACGATGTGCTCTTTCCAATTTATGTCTAATTCTTCGTTTCCAAAACATTATCTTTTTAATACATCCTTTCAGCTCACTTTAGCAGAAGAGCATACACTTTTTAAAACCCGCACACTTGTTTCCATACAAACTGTAGGGAAATCTCCCTAGTTTCGTTTTGTAATTATATCGCTTCCTAAAATGAGTCGATTAGGAAATGATCTCACAAAAAACGCTGTTAGATGCCATTTTATTTTAAAATGGCCGTGCATCCCGCGTGGATATAAAATAAAGTTGAAAAGGCCATCGTCAATCTACAAAATTACCTATTTTAAAAAGTAAAGGTAACCAATTTTTTTTCATATCCAATTAATTTACTAATTACACAATTTGCCAAATTACTTATAAATGTACTTAAATATATATTCCTAAAATATTTTCAATATTGGAATAATTAAGATTCCTATACTGAATGTGAAAATATTTCTTGACGAATGAATTTGATTTACTACTTAAAGTCTAGTTTTTACAATTAGTTTAAAAAAAGTGATACTAAAACAATATTAATTAATTGACTAAGATAATGGATCTAGTTTATATGAGACCTTGATTTAGTTTATATTTGGCTATTTTGCAAGAATAATAATGCAACCCGTTATAAATTAAAAAATATAGCAGTTTTAGTATGCAGGAATAAAATTAATTGATTTGAAATTAGTAGTATTTATTCGCTAAGAAGAACCCAAAAAAGTTTTGTTCAAGAACTTAATTAATAACCATGTTCATTACACAAACTGTAATGATTAAAAATAAGTATAAGCCAATTATTAAAGTAAATTTTTGATTAAAAGGAAATGTCACATTCAGAGTACTTTAGTCAAAATAAATACTCGATTACATATTGTTTTAAAATATTTGCATTTACTAAGACCTTGTATAGATTCTCATGTTCTTATTTATTATATAGTATATATTTCGGTTATTTTTAGAGTTGTCTTATATTCTTGCAAACCAGTTGAAATTGTCGCCTCTGAAAAAGTAATACTTTGTGACTTTTTTTAGTCAAGTCTAATTTCAGAGTGACCAATTTAAATGGTGTTGACTATACTTTTAAGCTTACATTCTTATTTGTTGCATCTTTTTGGTTTTTAGTTGAATATTCTGTAAGTAGATGTGCACTGTATTTAGGCTCATTACACTTTTAATGTCAAATCGTATGAATTAAATTGTATTTTGGCCTATCAGATTTCTTTATTAATATTGTATTGATTTTAGTGAACAGCGAATATGCGCCGTAGTGTTAAGACTCATATTTCCATGCCCCTAGCTCAATATATATATTTTATTAATTTATGACTTGATACAGTATCGTGTGTTGCTTTTAGAAACTTAACTATTTGAGATATTGATATTGTCGTGCAGTAATTATCAGTTGTCGTATTATGTGGATTTGACTTTTGGTGGTTGCTTTATGATTATCATAGACAGAACACTATGGATAAGTTATTTTTTAGTTAGTTCACATTCGGACTTTCATTTGTTTAAATTTTATTTTATTCCTAATAACCACATTAGCCGATAACTGTGCGTTGCTGATCACAGGCCTCCTCAAAACAGGAGGATTTTTTTCCATAATTTGTGCGCTGAGCAAGCGTGGTGGCAGTGGTAGAGCATAGCTTCGCAATGAAGATGCGACTCATCTCCGCCTTGTTGATTTGGGCTACATTGCTTCGGAAGAATATACCGCCATCTGCTGGTACGAATACCTAAGTTATATTGTATTTTTAAGCCTATTGTACTTTATGGTGCCTCCCGGAAATGCGGATAAAATTTAGCTTCAAGTCCTCGAATGCTATATTTTTAATTATATAAACAGGCTTATTCGAGTAAATAACAAGGCGATAAAATTAGATTGATTCTCATTTTGATAATTAAGTTAACATGTTCCGATAAGAATCTTATGCATTAACAAATTACGGAATTTCGGAGGCGTGTCCATATTAATATACCCAAGTTTAATTTCATTGACTTCAATTCAATCTGTCTACTCCGATAACTGATTATTACAGTAGTTTATACATTATTATTTTAAATTTACACTTGCTTTTTGTCCAGACTTGTTGATAGTGACACTTAATTTTTTTTATTAGATGGATCTGTTTATTTTTATTTGCCATTTTGTCAATTGTCAATATACTTTTAGTATTGCCAAGTTACAAAATTGTACTATATATATATATTCAGGAAATCTGAGGCCTGTAACAGTTTTTAACCAACACAGGCTTCAGAGCTTTAATAGAAAATATATGCATGTAACTTTTTTTTAAGTAAATTCATTTATTATTATATTGTATTATCAAGATTAAATTAAGTTGTTTTGTTACAATTCACAACTGTGTTCTAACATCTTTTTAGACGTTTTATAACTTGTTATTTATTATATTAATAGTTATACTGTGTCAATTCATAGATTTTCCTCCTTCCTAGTGACCTTAGTAGTGAGATTTACACACGTATTTGCAAGCTATACTTGAAGCCCATTGACACATCTGTTGACATCTTTGCTTTAGAGGTTTTATGTATAAAAATATGCTGAATTATATTAAAGATAATTTACAAGAAATAATCAACTTTAACTTAGCTTCAGGCGAGAATCGAACCTGCATCTTTCCCATGTCGAGACCTTTTACTCGGTAGCACAGTTGCAGTTCGAGTCCCGCCTGAAGTCTGAGACAGGTTGATTTTTTTCTAGTAAATATTATTGGCATCTCCCTCATTCGTTTGACATAGAAGTGCCGTCACGAAGAAGTGATTGGACACTCGTTCATAACTCGGTATAGTTTGTGTATACGTGTGCTAGACCTGTCCATCGGTACGCTCGCATGGCCATTGTACTTATATGTGAATATACTATTGCAGAAATGTACGTATTTTTATTTATTACCACTGCTCTCCTTGGCTTCACGCTTTGTATATTTATGTATAAGAGCGATGGCTCTGCTGCTTGCTTCTTAGGTCGCGTTTCTATTATGTACATCTTTACGATTAATCAACCGGTTTTGGCGAACGGTTAGTTAATCATTAGATGACTACCTTCTAGATGTGTGACAGAAGAATTTAATTTTTTTTCTTACTAGAGAGGCCTACTCGGAGGTGGTCTTCATAGTTGTTAAGTTTTATTGCTACAAAAAATTGGTTAACCTATTTCAATATTAGACATGGAATAATAATAGTAAATTCTTACATCTCTTAGATTTACCTTCAAGATAGTCGCTTAAGGATTTACAAATATAAATAATTAAATACATATATTCAACACCCAGCCATAGAACAAACACAAAAAGGAAAAATAACACGCAGGAAAAATATCATCATATAAATATTTTTCCTGCGTGGGGATCGAACCTACGACCTTTGATTTTTATATATTTTTTATTTCAATTTTGTTTATTTATGGATAATTTATTACTAAATTTGCATTTCAATAATAACCGAGTACACCATTTCAATATAAAACCCATATCTCAAGTATTTATTTTAAATCTTATTACTGAGAATGTGGCAAGGAACTAACTAATTTTATTAGAACACCGTAAACGATTTAGAAAGGATTCAACTTATCCTTACTAATATTATAAACCCGAAAGTAACTCTGTCTGTCAGTTACGCCATTACCACTAAACTACTAAACCGATTTAAATGTAATTTGGTATCTACACATATAGTCTAAAGCCTGAGAAAGGACATAGGCTACTTTTTTATTCAGCATAAGAGTTGTAAGGGGTCGAAAAGATTAAAGTTGTATGGAAGTATCGCTATTTTTGAGCTATAAGCTTAAAACTTATTATTTAGGTTATTGATTTCTACATATAATTAAATGTAACTTTCAAAGTTTATATAAGCTAAAGTAAAAAGGTATGATGGCCGAAAAAACTACTGCACGCGGGCGAAGTCGCGGGCACAGCTAGTCATATTTAAACGTAAGTACGTGCTTTCTTTAGTACCTGAACTATTTAAGCATGTCCGTCGTGTCTCCGCAGAGGAGTCGGTGAACCTGATGACGAAGTCACTGAGCAGCTCGCTGCAGCAGGCCGTGAGCACGGTGCGCGAGCTGGCGCACGCGCCCTACCTCGCCGCCGTGCTGGACCCGCAGCGCGCGCCCGCGCCCGCGACCGCCGACTTTATCGACACCGGCGTCGAGGAGTGCAGAGGTATACAGTCTGCGTCACCGCAGCCTATAGACGCTCGTGATATCACAAGGATATAGTACTTATACAACTTTGCAACTTGAAGATATTATGCCATACACCCAGTAATTTCACGGCCTCTCTGACTTTTAAACTAGAACACAGGAATGCATACGACCTTTGTATGAGGTTTACCTCGTGTAACTTTAACGTCAAGTACGGGACAAATGTAAATTTCTTAGAAGATGAAGACATACATGTCCTACTCAGTACTACGTATTATGCCTTCATTAAAGTGGTGACTCCAAGGATGATATTTGTGTTTGTTCTATGGCTGGGTGTTGATTATATTATAGTTGAGTATAATATTTGTGATTCATCTGTTGTCTGATATCCGTGATACAAGTGCTTTGAATGACTTATCTCGGAGTCAGGTCAATGTATGAGATGTTGTGTCAATGGATGTGTCTGTCGGTTCTGCCAGAAGAGAGCATCAAGTTGCCGCCCATAAAGCACTTGCCGGGTGACATGTCGGAAACGGTGCTGGAGTCCATCATCAACGAGTTCCGCGACGTGTCCGGGGACGCGGCGCGCGCCCGCCGCGCCACCTCCGACGACTTGCAGCGCAAGCTGCGCCTCTACAATTCCATCATGGAGAAGAAGGTACGAACAGTTTCCTTGACCTTCGCGGTCAGATATTAAACCCCCTTTTTGTGCCATGTTTTTTTTTGTCTTTTCTTAAGGTAGACAGTAATTATTTTGTTATGAAGTTTGTTAAGACTTGTTTGATCCATTGCTGATTGAAACGAATTCGTCTTTGCTCCGGTAGTGGCAGCTAAGTACGAATTCAAAAAACGAATACGAAATCGGGCTTGGTTTTGTGACTGATTAACTATTATCTGTATCAGAAATTAAATTGTAAGTATCACTCGAGTGCTTTTAATGAAGGGCTGTATATCTCATAATGTGTGAAAATGGACGATCTTCCGCAGAGTCAGGTGGTTGCCTCCAGGCACACTGCTCCGATAATTACATTTTGAGATATAGAATATGTTAGGAAGGCCGTGAGGTGCCGGCAGAGAAGAATAGTACCTCCCATTACACCAGGTGTCGTAAGAGGCGACTAAGGTACCAGAACCGACAGATGGCAGTATGTATATCCATCCGAATCCGCGCCGCTCAAATGCACTAAGCGGGGATGGGCAGCAGCATCATCATCGCGAAAGTTACGCCAACACGCTTGCCAAGCGCGGCAATTATGGGCAATTTCCACTTTCTTGCGGAAGCTTGTGTCCAGCTGTGACTGTTTGCGGATGCTCTGATGATGACACATGTTCACGGCATTATATTGCAATACGAATTGTATCGACTCGACAGGTGGACGAGGAGTTGATCCACAGCCGCCGCAGCCGGCGCCGGGACGCGGGTTCGGGCGCCAGCACGCCGCGCCTCGCCACGCCCGTGCGCCGGCCCGACGCCGTCAGCTACACCAGCTCCTGTGTCATGAACATCAGCGTCTACGGGTGAGTAATAATTAACCGAATTCAAACAACATCTTTGCCTTGGTACACCAGTAGAGTGGAATAGTACCTCCCACTGTACCAGGTGTCGTGAGATGGCTTAGGGACCTGAACTGATATGGCGGTATATGCATCCTAAGCAGTGTAGCTCAAATGCACAGAGCGGATGGGCAGCAGCATGTCTGTCGCGAAAGCTACGTTCTGCGATTGCCAACACGCTTGCCCAGCGCGGTAATTAAGGGCAAAATTCTTCCTTTCTTGGAGAGGCCTTTGTCCAACAATGGACTTCCAATGGCCGATATGATGATGACACAACATCTCATTTAGTCCTGACTCTGTAATAAGTCGCTTTAATCAATCGTGTTACCGACATCTGATAATGTCTAAAGCTAACTTGCGCCCGCGCTGGTCACTACCGTTTTGAAATCTCTTGTCCATAAGGTGTCGGTGTGTGCGTTGCCGAAGCATCTATTGGTTTTGTATCAAAACAGTCCCTAATGTCCAGTGTAACTCCCGACCCATGACGGGCCCGATGGCGCAGATGAGGATGGGATGAGGAGCGCAGGATAAATGTATATGTGATGAATGAACTCAGTCTGGGTATTGAAGTATGTATTTAAGTTTTATATTTGTAATGCCTGATATCCGTAACACATTTGCTTTAAGCGACTTATATTGGAGTTATTGTTTCATACATACATATATTGTTTTATTGTTGAGAAATACTCTTTTGTTACAAATTATTTATTATATTGCACGATTGAAAGAATAACGAATACTTTATCGTGTCCACAGTAACGATCCCCAAAACGACGACCTCCTCGAAAAACAGATCGAGGAGAAAGAAAAAATCTTGGCAAAAATGTTGAACTTGGAGTCCCTCAGCATCGCCGCGCCTGTGACGACCACAGACGACAAGCCTAGGTTCCCGGTACCCACCTACACACGCATAGAGGTCGCGCCCCTCAATCCCGATAACAAGGTTACAAACCCAACCCTCAAAATGAACTCGGCGACCCCAAAGAAGAAACCGGACTCTAAGCCGGTGGACTTGGTGCCGAAAGTCGTAAAGCTTCCGAACAACTGGAATTTAGGCGATATAGAATTGAAGTTGGAGATGCACTCGAACGGGTATAAGGAATACAAGGAGCCGCTGTCCCCCGACGACCACATAGAGAACGACTGGGAGATAATCTGATATAAGCGAAAGTGAGCCGCGACGCTTAGGGTTTTTATATTAATTTTTATAAGCACTTGCAATGGATCTCTATAGTGATGAGGCTTATTACGCGAAAATTCGAAAGACTTTCAACATGCGCATTTATATTGAACTATTAATTAATTAATTAATTAATGCTGCGTGAACGTTTTATAAGGCGCGATCAAAGACATTGTGATGGTATCATACTATAGTATGATACCGTCATACTGTCGGTGATCGCGATATTGGATATACTAATTCGTGTTCGCATATAAACGATGTGGTATTCCGAATACCGATTACCGAATATCAATTCGGTATATCATTATCATATCATCATCATCACCATATCATACTTGTGGACGTTATACGGGTGATATGATGATAATGGTGAATCTCTATATAACACGCAATATTGAAGCGATATAACTTTTGCAACCAGGGTTCGGGTTTGGTGCCACAAAAATTTTGACTACTCCGAGCCGGTTCTAGCTTCGGATATTAAACCATTAATTCCAGCTGCATTTCTTCAAAAATACCTAGCAATCAGTACTGGGTCCGTGGTGGTGTGGTGGGAAACCCATGATTCTTAATCACTCATGAGAAAACCCCTGCAGTGGGGACATCACAAAAAGGCTGATGGTGATTATCAATGTCCAATAATGCATTATCGCTTTTACACTTTGTATTATTTTAAATGACCTGATTGATTTATAGTTATTTACATACCGTGTGCACATTTTTTTTATTAGACCAGGTCGACAAACAAGCATACAGTCCGCGTGATAGTAAGCGTCACTGCAGCCTATTCTCGCTTATAATATCACAAAGATATCACTAATGCTTTGCAACCTTGTGGCTTGAGGATATTATGCCGCACTACTCAGTAAATTCACTGCTCCTCTCACCCTTTAGACCGAAACACGGCAATGCGAACACTGCTATTTAAATATATATAATAGAAATAGGTGACAGTGAGGTACCAATGGAGATGGCCTTGTGTATGAGGTGTACCTCATGTAATAACCATTAGGGAAATACATTGTTTTGGTGTGTCAGATTCTGGTTGAAGCTGGCACGACCTTCACCATGGTATATAAAGCAATGACATCTTGCGAAGAACATAAAGAACCAAATGCATTTAATAAAGGATTTCTCATCACAAATGTTGCATATCAAACGGAAGCTCGCTGTTATTATAGTATTATTTTAAATTGTTCCGGTATCGAAATAATTTAAGGCCCGTCTACATTCTCGCGAGATATTCACACGAGAATCTTCACGAGATTCTCAGCGAGAACGTCGTGAGAACTTCTTTTGGGTACACACTCGCAAAGTTCTCACGCTCGATAACGATGGACGCTGAAGATGGTGCTTTTGCATATTATATTTATGCGTATATTAAAGAGAAAAAAATGATTAAAAAGGTGGTGGGGGTTGAAAAGAATTCATCGGTATGAAACACAACCATTTGAATCGGCGACTCGCTCATTACTGAGAAAAATGCGAGTGTGAAGTCAAAATATGTTACTTGCGTTCTCGCGAAAATTGGCGGGGCTCTTAGTGTTCTCGTTTAGGAACATTTTAATAGTGCCTTAGCGTATAAAAGTATTTATTTAGCGATTAATTGGAATTCGTTTTTATTTGATTTATATTAAATTGGGATCTTATAGTAGCGCCTATATCATTATGTGTTGTATTTAGGGGAAATATAAAAAAATCATCTAGTTATTCTACAATTTAGGTATTAGATAAAACAGTATAGATGTATAAATCGTATGATGTTGTAGTTTTGTAGTTTAACAGTACAAGCGTGGGCTTTAGTGTGCGATTGCGCTCCTGAAGGACTTGAGTGGAGCTGGATGGCCCTTTGTAAGCTGTTTCGAGCATAACAGTGCCTGGTGACATGTCATCTCGTATTCCGAAATGGAAACTATACTAACACTATGCAATACAGTGCCTACAATTATAGATACATCGTGGTTTATTCGCAAATTTAAAGAATATTATCGAATGCCTTTAATTAGATTTTAAACAGTTACAGTTTTAAGTTGCTATATTTAATCTCCAAGAGCTCGTTCCCACTTGTCGGGTCTCGGATCCGTATATTAAACGAAGGTTATTGTGGCAGAGCATTATATATGAATCTATTCACACTTATCGGAAACCGATTTTGTGTCGGCTCCGACAATATGTCGGGTGTTTTGCCCAGCCCTCTACGTCCGGAAAAAAATCGTGTCGGATCTCGCTCGCCTATGATGAAGAATGGTGCTGTTCACATTCGTCTGATGTCGGGGCCGATAACTCTACGCAGTGCATTTTGGTAGTTTATGCTCACTGATATTTGAGCCAATAGATGGTTGAATGTAGTTATCGACATTCTAAAATAAAAAAAAACCTTTCTCTAAGGGTTAGGTGCACCCAATATTTTCTTTTCTTGGCTGTCTTTCCTGGTTTTCTTTTTAAATAATAATAATACATCACAACAAGAACTTCGTTGACGCCCATCGTGCGCTATCGCTTCGCGTAGAATGTTTAAAACTGACTCTAGCTTCGACCGTGGCCGATAACTGATTATATATTATTAATCATGTGTGTGAACAAAGGCGCCGACATCTGATTAATATACGGATCCGATAGCCGACAAGTGGGATCGAGCTCTAATATGACTAGTAACGTGTGTGTATGTTTGCGTGGGTGTGTGCGTACGTGCGTATGTTTGCGTGCGTGTGCGTGGAAGTACTTTGCATCAAATAAAAGCAAAAGAAGTTAATAAATCGGAATTACTTCTCGATTATACTTTAAGATGTAGATACGATCATATATTAGTTTTAATACAACGGTTTTGTAAATACGCGTGCTTAGTTTGTAATGACATGTGCCGCTTCGTATTGGAATACTCAAAAGTGAATAATAGTGTTTTCGGTTCTAGATAGTAAGTCAGGTTTAAGAGGTGTGTGCTTCTGCACTGAGTCCATTATCTGAGTGTAGTATACATCATGTTTGTGTTATTTATACGTATTCTAGCTTTAACGAACCTCAATATTGGAACTGGAAGTTTGTTATCATACCGTTAAGAGCCTGTACTTTTCTGGCTCGTGTCTGAGAAGCGTCGTTTTTCGCTAAGGCGGCTTGGAGAATTTTGGAGAATTAAGCATTCCACGAAATTATATATTTGCATTTGCCTGGTTAAGTGATGTCGTGACGCCTTCTGATGTGGTGGCTAGTTTGACATTTTTATTTATTTATTGTATTAAGCACACTATAGAATCACAGCATAACAAAATCCCTAAAAATGTACGGAATCTCAGCATTTATATGATCTTTACAGTTTCAGCTAATACTCTGGGAGATCGTATGCTTAAAATGCACTTCCGTAAAGAATTATACCGTTAATCATAATAGAATAAATAATGGTCCATCAAGTTGTGCCTTTGAAATAAGAATGAAAGGTATGTAATATAATGTGATATGTTCACTCGCAATTCTCATTATAATGGATTCAATCATTTTATTATCTACATTAACGGCGTTCACTTATCAAAAAGAAAGTACTCTATTAACGGCTCTAGAACGGTGTTTATTTAGATTTTTAAATTTTTTGATGAATAAAAGTTAAATAAACTGCGTTTTAAAGCCGTTAAAAGAGTAATTTTATAACAGATTGAAAGCACGATGTTATGAACAAGCTAACTGAACCGTCCAACATACATATATTAAGCTTAACCCCCCCCCCCCCCCCCCCCCCCCAAATCCCTACATGCTTCACGTGTCACAACACGAATCCCGCGACGGCGCGAGCCCTACGGGGGCGACCGTAGCTGAACGCGCAATCGGCGCCGCGGGGCACGCGCGTGACTACGGGCACGGGGTCGCTAATTAACAAGCGTCCTCGCTCTCTTGTTGTTGTGGTTGTGGTTGTCTCGGCGGCGCTGGAATTGACATCTGAGTAGTCCAGCAATAGGTTCGCCCGAAAAAAAACATCAAGCTCATTTGTTTGATATATTCAACACCACATCTTCCCAATACTCGCTCAGATGTACCGCTGTCATATTGTTTGAATCTACTATATGAGACGCACGTCACCACACATCAGGCAAATATGATTCGCCGAATGTAACACACTTGCTACGTACCTTTAAGTGATCTGCTCGTGTCATGTTGTTGTAAAAACTTTTTAATCAATTATGAACTCAATGGTCAATGAATATAGTTTACTATCATTTAGGAAGATGTAGAGACCGATATTGGTACGAAGAGCAACTTGCAGCTATGCGTCCCGCTACCTTGCACTCGTAGTGGGTTGCCACATTAGCGCATTAAGAAATAAACAGTCGGTGGAAACGTGTCTAAAAGACAAAACATAAAAAAAGCTTAGATTATCTAGGCTATTGTTTTTGATTGTGTACAATAAAAATATTTTTTTATTATTTCTGCATTCATTTATTTAACTGTGTAGAATTGTAAGAATTCCTTTAATAGCAGTTGGCTACGGTGTCTGTTGTATTAATTTTTGGTGATATTATTTATTCTTTATTTTAGGAGCCGCAGTAAAAATAACTGTTATAATAATCATTACAAATATTTTTTTTTACCTCAAATATATATAATGTACTCAAATATGTCAAAACTTCGTTCTGGATATAAATCTTTTGATGCGAGTTTTTCATTTCAAAGTTGATTGTACAATTTTGACAGATTTGAGTAGTTGATTTATTGTTAATATAGCTTTGTGTAATGCAAATAATAATAATACACTATTGTACACCTTAATTTACAGGCATAATAATATTAATAACAGTACAATTGGCGGCCTTATCGCATACAGCGACAAGGCATCCTTTCTAAGGAACATGTGTGGAAAACACATGAGGTAGTTTGATACTTGTCTTTGGTTTTTTTTAACGTCGGTGTAAACTTTGATTTGTCAAAAAGTAAATATTCTATCGAAATTATATTGAGATATTATTATAATTTAATGTGAAATAAATCTTGCATTGTTTTTTTATTATGTTGGTAGGGTTAATTAGTTATGTTTATATGACAAAGTTCAACAGTGTGAGTTACTCCAGCTAATCAATTTCGATTTGAGCTTTTCACTTAATCATTAAAAAACACTACTACATATCTTTAGATTTTACTTTAAAGGGACTATTAGCACTACAAGTTGACTATGAATATAATTTACTACAAAAAATCAACCTTTCTCGGACGTCAGGCGGGACTTGAACTTATATATTTTCCATTCCTGCGGACTGCATTACCGTTGTGCTACCGAGACCTTTGCAGACATGTCGAATATTTTCTAGTGTTCTTTCTTAACTTGGTTATTTAATCCCCTGAAAATGTAAAAGCACACTATTCTGGAATTGTTTTTCAGGAGTAACGCTCACCGGAGTATGCCTAATGTTTACCCGTCATCATCCGTTAGTAAATATAATTCAACGGTCATAAATTCAATAGATTAAGGGACAAAGTACAGGTTTACAAGAACAAAATCATTATAACCACTTGCAATTGAATACTCTTAAACTAGTAATTAATAAAAAAGTAATTATTAATTAAATACAAAACATTTCGTGTCCCTTACGCCTATTGAAAATCTGACCGTCTATATGATGAGAATTTAGTACGTATATTATAGTAGATCTCCACGTACAATGAATTGTATATAATGAAAAAAAGTATTAATAGTATCGTTCCCTTTTAAAAATTCTAATTTACATTCCTTGTAGACTTACTTTGTTATCTGTGAAATATCGATGACGTCATACCTATAGCTAATTGTTTTATTCCCCAGAGGAGTGCATACAATTTTATTAAGAGCTACGCAGAGCAATCATTATTTTTTCAGTACATATTCATTCAGTCATTAATCTACAACTTGCATCTTGAACTACTTGATATAATATTGAAAACAGTATAGATCTACTTTTTAGGTTTTTTTTAATTAAATAATTAAAAAAAAAATTTTTCGTTAATCCTCACATTTCTCTACGTCCCCCTGGGGAGGGCACGCATTACCTAATTAACTGTTCCGAATTGACATTAATACACTTAATGTACTAAATGTGTGCTATTTTTGTTGAAACTTTGGGGATGCTTGAAAATATTTTTGGTTTGGGGAAGATCGACAATATAAAGATTAGTAATCCCTGCCCTAAGATATAGTTTCATCGATACGTGTAGGTATGCCATTTTCACTGCGTACTAATAAGGATATAGGTACATAGCGCATTGTGAATGTATTGTGAGTGCCATCACATGTACAGTGAGCACACTTGTTCAAATTAAATGTAACATGGAATTTATAATATAAATAGTGGTTTGTTTGAACACGTCTGCGTTCACTGTAAATTAAAACGTATGTACACGAGAACAAAGGCATTTTTTGCTTGCACCGAGGTGTATGTAGATTAAAAATAGATATTTATATAAATATAAATAATAATATATTCAATGCAGACAATGTAATTGTTTCTATTTTTGATTCGGGGAAGTACTTTAATTTTGTGATATTTTCTTTATTGCGTGCTGTATCTTGAAATAAAACAAATAATTACAATACACTTACAAACTTTATTTGGATAACACAATGCGTATTATACTGCAATAAATAAACTAAACAAACAAAACTAAAAAATAAAAGAAACAATTTTGGTCCTTCACATAATCACCAATATCATTTTGTCATTTTATCAAGCTATGACAATTTATATAATACCTGCTGAGAAGAAAAGTCTTTTTTCAAGGTTGCCGACTGAAATGTAACGGAACAAAATCTATAACCAAGAGACTAATATTTATCAGAATTTCCTTATTTACCCTGAAGTATTTTTAACACAATTTTTCTGAACACAGCTACCGTAAAGGCTTGTGTGAATACTGGAAAGAAAAGCAAAGTATGTATACATTTTGAAGAACATAACACAGCCCCCCCACTTTGGAACAAGTACAACCAATGATATTTTACCATCATCTATAACTCTAGTTTACAGGGAGGTTCCGTGTAGTGTCCCAAAGCAGGTGTCAGTATTATTATAGCTAAAGATACAAAATCACTTTACATACTGGCCTTAGCGAGATAGAAGAAACAAAAGAATTAAAGTTTACAATTTCTACTGCGACGTTTAAAATCTAAGAATTCATTACAAATCATTTCAAAATCAAGAAACCAGAAAGAAATATATGACACAACACGGCATAATCAATTACAAAAAGATACAAGTCTCCAAAAATCAACATTAAAATTCGTTGAGAGATTCACAGATCATAAGTGAAACTAGTCTACAAACCATAAATACTTAAACAAAACGGTTACAAGTTAAATATAAGAAAAAAATAATCAGAGATCCTTTCGAATATTAAAATCAAAACTCATTAATAACTACTAGGAATATTAAGTACCTAACATATAGCTACGGTTGGTCAGAGCGAACAAATGCAGAAAACAAGAACCCTACTCTAAGTTTATTATGAGAAAGCCACAGAAATCAATACTAAGCTTTGACAATTCGCGGCAATTCTCCCGATTCCAAATAAGGTGCGTGTTTTAATTTAAAAAAGGACCAAAAATGGCGTCGATAACATCAGTTTGATATAATTGATATTTATTAATCATAATATTTTTTGGTGTACCAACTGTCTGCTTATACCGCAGACAAAAAATTTAATATCTTACTAATCAACTTTGTATGTTTAATTAGTTTGAAAAGTTACATTAAAATTTTATAAAGATTTCGTGGCAAGGCTAGTGCATACAATACAATTTATACAAACATAATTTTAAACTATTGCACTTAAAAATGTATGTCTATTTTGGAATTTTGACATACTCAAAGTAGTTTAATGTTTTTTGGTACTCTGTAAATATAATATCTTATGAAGTCGGTAATACCTTTGGTTTATTACATTTTAATGTAAAACCTTGACATCACCAAATTCGTCACGAAAGTTAGGAACCGGGAGAAATACCAGTTAATACAGCTATGACTAAATATCCAAATTTCCAGGCAGATATAACACAGGTCAAACATTTGCGATACCCGCCCAATATTTGGTTCTAACACACTCAATAGAAGTCATCAAAATCAACAGAAGCCGTGAAGCTCTTAATTATAACAAGTTAATATCACAACACATTAGCGCAAATTAAGCCGTATACAGAAGTAGCTGCCCTGAGTTGTGGGAACCTCTAACAAGCGAAGCCGACTGGTTTTCTGATACCTCGCCGAGACAGCAGCGCAAGTTTTCGCAAACGAAAAATGTTCGTGTTATTTAGCCAAGCGACATATCATCAAAATATTAATCGTATGCCGACCTCGTCTTGTATTGGGATGTTAACCGGGTAAAACAACACTGAAATTTTGCGCAAGAGTCGTAGTTTAAAATTTTATATGCAAAAGGGGCAGATATGAACTAAATAATTTTAATTTGGTGCATCAACTCTTATAATGTCGCTTTGTACACAAAATATATGGAGTTAAATTGTTTTCACCAATCAATTAACAGAAACTCACCAGATTTGTCGGCCATCATCCATGTCGTGGTTAGCTTTTTAAAACCACTTAACAGGACCAGAGGTAAAAAAGCGAACGCTACAGTGCTCCACAGAGCGGCACAGATAAAACCTTTTTCTAAATTAGTCACAAACTCACACCACGCACTCAGCGTGTTTATCCCGTGTACATTGATTATCTTATCGGTAAATAGTTCATTATCAAATGCATATACTTCCTTTCGTTGTCACTCCAACACAAATTCCAAAATAGATATGACACGTCTCTAACGGGATATCGTGACGTCACATACGAACGGTCAGTCTGCCCTAATACGAACCCTAAAATAATTATCTAGTCTTCTCTTTCAGTCTTTCATTATGACCAAATGATATTCCCCTTCCACGTCGTAACCTATGAGCATAAATCGCCGGTCGAAATCTGGTTGTTAGGCCTAAAATTTGGCAGTTTCTCCCTAATACCAGAATATACATACAACTCCCTATTAAATTAACAACCAAAATCGATCTCCATTGACCGTAACACTGGCCATTGGTCCTATTAATACTGAGAGACATATTCATACACTCGAGTATTCTTTTCCATTGTGACATAATATTGTCATAGATTAACCGATGCCTAGATCGACGTTCACTAAACATTTGCCTACACCTAGGTTCAGACTTCAAACCCAGTTCCTTATAATACAATTTGACTAAATAACACAACAATACAATCATATTATATCTATAATTCGATTTTATTATATAGATATATTATCATTATATTAATAATAGTATATATATAACACGCGCTACACAATAAGAGCAGTGCACGACCACAAACAACTTCAAGAAACTCTATCAGTAAACCAATAGGCCAGCTCACATTATATGACACGAACCATTTATCTAACGCACTGCCACGTCACATTCACATTATATTTGTCAAGTCTGATTTTATGAGCCAACTCACATTTAAGGAGCCAAATTGCACCATCGGAACTCTATCAAACTGTATTTTCAAAGTCATGAAATGTCATAAAAATCAGAAAATCAATAAGATGAGCCAATTGACATTGCTTCATTTCAAGAGTTCATGCACTGCATCTTATTGTGTCTTATACTCAATAATAACACTATAATCCTTTAAATGTAGCTTGATTAGAATGACAGCTGTCAAACTAACGTGTTTTATATTATATTAATGGTTTCTAGTCATAACTTTATGTTGGTTCCATATAATATGCGAAACTTTACAATATAAACATAACATTAATAAAAAATAATGATGCAAAATACCATAATGTCAATATAATTCGTACTACGTTACTACATTGACATCTGTCATTCTAATCAAGCTGTTGAGGAGTATAGTGGAGAACACACTCTAGTGCGCGTTGAACATTAATAAGCAACAAAACCAAAATTCGATTACAAATGGACGGTCATTTAATGTAGATATTTTTTTTAAGACCATGACTCATCAAAAATCCCAATTTATGGCCAAAAATCATGGTAGTTTTGTTTTATTTCCTTTATTTTTAATTAATAATTTTTAAACTATCATCGGCATAAATAAGTTTAATACGTTGAACTGGCCGTTCTTAGTCTTTTCACCTAACCTTTCATTTTCAAATACCCTCTACCACTTTGTCTGGCTACCTCCATCACTATGGTACCCTCTTCACAATGAAACCTTTTTGTTGTAATATTTTCGATACAAGTCGAAAAATTTAAGCATTTCGCTATACTGCTGCAGTATTGCGATAGCTCGAAGCCAATTAACAATGGCACGGCTACAGATCCAATCTATATAGATCTGTCAAAAATATACAACCAATTCCGAATTTATTACTTAAAAATATACAGTAGCAATTCAGAAAATTTATCAAATTTGTATAGGCTGATCCATAGTCGTGTGACCTTATCATCTTAAGACTCTTTAGAGTCAATACTCTAGATGACTTTTTGTGTGTCATTGATATATATATATATATATATAATGAAGTTAACTGAATACACACCAATTATCGAGAAATATTATTCCATTAGATTTTTGGAATGCTCTACTTGTGTCAGCTTTTTAGCTTGAAATAAATCATTGTCATTAAGCATTTTAGCGGACAGTACAAATAAATACAAAAATAACTTCATCTATATCTTATTTACTGCTATTTCTGTCATATATTTCAAATTACTACAGTTCAGTACAGACGGAGCTAAAATATTATTTATTTTCCTCAAAGTGATTCCTCATGATTTAACCAAAATACCACTGATAGAATATATATAATATGTTATGTATGTACGTGTTATACATTGTCAGTGAACATGATTCAGGTCAATATACAAGATTCAGGTCAATATACAAAAGTTCTATTTCATCACAAACAGTTTATCAAAAATATATATATTCACACTGCTGTATCTAGAGTTGCCAACCATACTTTTTGAATTGTATCTTACTTTCTAAAAAAATATAATTTATACTTTTGCATGTATATAGAGTTTGTGAAAATCATTTTTATGTAATCCTTTTATATAAATTATTTCAGTAATGATGTCAAAATAAAGAAGAGAGTAAGAAACAGTGTCTATAAATGGAATAAAAAGCCGTTTATTTAGTATATAAAAATCGGCTAATAACTAGCTTTCTAAATTTTCCGTTTTCTATGTGAATAAAATATAGTTTTGTAAAATACATTATTTTTCTTCTAAATACATAATGAGTCGTTTTTAAAGAGTGTGCTGTTTGTGTCAGAACAAGTTGGCAACTCTAATTGTATGTGAGATATACATTATGTCCGGTGGGAGATACGCGTCTTACGTAACATCCTATCTCGTCCGTTTCTGTACAAAAACGGCAGTCCATTAAGTAATTAACAATTTAAACATGGTACTTCTGTAATTAGATTGTCGGGGAAGTTTCACGAATGTAAAGTTACTAAGCAATGACAACATTTTAGAATTTTGATGTAAATGTTTGCTTAGGGAAAGTTATCTTGTGTTAGGTGTCAGGCGAGCGCTACAACTTCAGCATTGTTTCCGAGCGATTCTTTCAGCTGATAGCCAGCACCATTATCCAATATTGTAGCAACTTAACAACAGAGAATCAATAAAAAACTAGTTCTATGACTATTTTATTGGTGTGAAATGAAAATAAAAACTAACATATTAAGATTTAAGCACGGCTGCATTAATGCGAAAAAGAAAACATTGAGTCATTGGTGTTGTTTTCATCTCTTAATAACTTTTCATATGCATCATGTTTTCAACTTCAACTTGTAATTATGTACTGAAGTCCTTATGTTTAATTTTAAACGGAGTTTCGCGTGTGCGATGTTTCGATTACCGACTTCGGTAAAATACGGTGTTAGAATAATTAAATTGAGGCACAACGTCTGTGTTATGGCTGGTTTTGTTTGCGTGGACTTGGCGGTGGACATTTTGAGTCGTCTCTATACTTTTTAAAATAAAAATCAAACAGTCATCAGAATAAATATATCAAATGTAGATGTAGGTACAAATATTGAAACTAATTTTTCAATCTGTAATAGGTAACAGTGATGCTGATATACACTCTTAGATCAAAGCTGTAACAAAAACCAAAAACCCATCGCAAACAATTCAAGAAATATCTCACTGATTGATACAGTTTATGTCGAAAGTTGTTCCCGAATTAGTTTTGCGAATGTGTTGCACGTCATAAGTTAACGAAAGTTCTTATTATAAAAAGGTCATATGACGACTTGTCAAAAACACCTAAAAGAATGGTGCGTAAAGTGCGAAAATAAAGTTTCAAAATAGATCCACCCCGAGTCCTGCAAAACCGGCCGATCGACGGTACTCACGGCCGAGTCAGGCGAGGTCCGCGCGCGGCGACATCACCATGTAGTGGTGGTCCATCGGCGCGGGCACCACGGGCGACATCGGCAGGTAGTCGCTCTCCGGCGCGACCCTCGCCCTGCTCTCGAGCCGCTCGCGGCCGCGCAGGATCAGGTCCACGATCTCCTGCGGCAGCGCGAGCAAGGCGACCGCGTCGTCGTCGAAGTCGACGGACAAGTCGGCGTCGCAGTCGTCGAGGCGGTCGTCGAGGCGGTCGTCGAAGCGGTCGTCGAGCCGGTCGTCGAGGCACTCGACGGACTTGGTGGGGCGCGCGGGCGGCGCGCGGCGGTCGTCGAGGCACTCGCAGCTGCGCGCGGCGGGCGGCGCGCGCGGCTTGCGGCCCACGCGGAAGTTGCGGAACATGTCGCGCGTGGGCGTGAAGTCGAACTTCTTCTTCTTGGTCTCGACGTCCTTGTTCTCTTTGGCGGTCTCCGATTTCGGCGAGTTCGCGACGCGCGAGTCGCTCTTCAGTCTTTTTCTGGAATAAGATGGATTTTTTTGGGTCTATTGATGAAAATACTAAACGGTGAGATCGTGCGTTTATCTTGAATATTTCTTTACCTTCATTTTGTATCAGGTTAAATTCTTTATAGCAGATTAAAGACATCAAAAAAGAAAGATAAACAGTAAGGACCTCTGTCGCTTAGACGTATTTCTTTAGGCAACTTCTGAATGAGGTGTCATATTTTGCTGTAAAGATTTTACTTATCAATTAGACTGCACTTTTGTAACCATAGGAACTCTTCGACGGATTGTCTTCACAAATACTAACAACAAACAATTACAAATTCGCAACACGCAAAGTTCAATTGCAAGATCCTTGGTTAAACAAACATAGGATTAAAGAAACATACCTAAACACGCTAAAGGTGCGTCCTTTCTCCGGTTTGGGAAGCGTGCGCGTGTGCGTGTGCCCGGGCGCGTGGGCGGGCGCGTGGGCGGGCGCGCGCGGCAACGACCCCAGCGAGCCGTGCCGCGTCACGCACGACTCCGGCCCGCACGCCCACGACGACCCCAGCTTTGAGCTGCTGCTGTTATCGATATATTCCACTCAATATTTATATAATTTATTAATTGGCAAATCAGTAATTGTTACACCGTGATAATATGTATACAGAATCTACAACGTAAAACTAAGTGCACAATAAGTAGGATCACACAGCATACGTTGTGCGATTTGATCATTACATTATATTCACACAACTCATACATTGACTTGACTCCAAGGTATGTCGCTTAAAGCACTATACCACACTACAGAGGAATCTCAAATAAAATACTTCAATACATATTTTCATACCCAGACACAAAATAAACACAATAAAGCTCCATGAGAACTCGTACCTCCATCTTCTCGCTAACATCGTATACAGTTCCTAATTGTAGCTTCATTTTAACCTAAAGACGCTTGCGTTTTTGTAAGGTCATTACTAGCTCATTGCAAACCTCTGACATAAGGATATTGTCTTATTACCCAGTAATTTAATTGCTTATCACTTCACACATATATGTTGACATGAAACAAAATAATGCGAGCTGTGCTGTGTGGCCCCAGACAACCTCGGAGGACCTTAGTGTTACCACATTATTTTTTTTGTATAACGAAGTCAGCAAACAGACATACGCTTGATAATAAACTTAACTCTATAGGCACAATGTCATCACAAAGATATCACTAGCCAACCCTTTTTATTGCCACCCATATTTTCACTGACACTATCACCATTCAAACCGGAAAACAGCATTGCAAACACTTCAATTTGGCGGTAGAAATAGGTGAGAGTGCGGTACCAATATAGACGACCTTTGTAACAGGTCTACCTCTAGTAATGTATCCAGCAATTTAACCTTTAAACTAGGAAACGGCATGGTATCGGTAACTGAAACAGCTTGTATAAGAAGTAGTGGTGAAGTACCTGAAGGGCAAGCGTGGTGGTAGAGGCGGCGGCGGACGGCGGCGCGCGCGCCTCATGGTGGCGTACACGCACTCCACCACCGACTCGTACGTGGGCTCCTCCAATGAAGACGCACGCCCGCTCGCGCACGTGCCCTGCCACGCCAGGGACAACACTGCTATTAGGGCCTTGTCACATTTTTTTTACCAGATCGACAAACAAGCCTCGTCTGCGTGATATCAAGCGTCACTGCAGCCTTTACACGTAATATCACAAACGTGTTGCCGACTTAATGTCATAATACCCAGTAATTTCACTGCCTCTGTCACCTTTAAACCGAAACACAATGACCCCAACCTTATGAATGAAACCTTATGACCTAATAATATATGCCCAGTGTAATAAGGCCTTTACACATCATCAGCATCATTTTAGTACCTCCCGCTGTATCAGGTGCCGTAAGAGGCGACTATCCGAAACAGTATCACAGGTCAAATGCACAGGGCGGAAGCAACATCCCATACAACATATGGCAAATGATATACCGATGATAATGAATGATATACCGCTACAGTCGGTTCCGGTATCTTAGTCGTCTCTTACGGTGCCTGGTACAGAGGAAAGTAGTATTTGTGGTTTGTTAAAATAAAACAGATGAATAATGTGTATAAATAATGTGTGAAACATGAATAATGTGTATATGCATCCGCTATCTGTCAAGTGCTGTAGTCACCTCTTACACCTTGTACAGGAGGAAGGTACTATTCTACTCTTCCGGTACCACTGGTTACTGGAACTACAACCCAATGTAACCTTGCATGCTTTAACAGTAGTGTACCTGTAGCTGTGTGGGCGCGGACGCGGGCAGCACTCCGTCCGGCATATCCTGGCCCATGGGGCAGTACAGGTCGGAAGGCGAGGCGGGCCGCGAGGGGATCTCTTCGTAGATTCCTGACGCGAGTGACACGCGGTCTGACATACTGTTAAATCAGTGTTTTAGAATTATTAATTATATTTATGTTGTACAATCCACGTCATTATATAATTATAAGAAAAACAAGGAAATACAAAGTAGAGAAATACAAGGATGTGCGAAGTGGTTGAGATAATAACAGAAGTCCAATGTGGTTACATTTAATCTTTCCATATTTATGACAAAACATGGTATGCATTTGTAACGCTCGTTGACGGTTTATAAATGTATGCCGTGCCGCCAAGTCCGTGGATTCGGTCTCCATCGAGGACAAACAGTTATGTTATATTGTTCTGTTAAATATATGCATTTAAGTAAAACATTTGTAGCATAAGTGAGTTAAGCTACTTATATCGGGTCAATGGAAAGAGGAATATTGAGATGGTTTTGGACATGAAGTAATGACGGATGAAAGTAGAATGACTGCACAAATATATCGTCGTTTAAGTTCTAACACCGCGTAAGTCAAAATGTTGACACTTTGTAACAATTGGGAAAACATTGCTCACGTTTCATAAAATATTTTTAAAACTAATTGTTTGTGCATTTAGTTGGTGCAAAATAGATTTCGTTTAAACAATACACGGTATAAAACGTTTACTGCAGCGTTAAAAATGTAATATCGTGGTATCATTGGGCTTAACTATTAAGATGCCAACTTTGACATAAGCGGTGTTAGAACTTATGCGACAATATATATATGGAAGTGTATGGAAGAGTTGGTATAGGATGACCCAGGCGAACATATCTCAACCAGTTAGAAGAGGTATTAAAAAAAGGGGCAGGGCAGAAGTGCCAAGAATAAACGGGCGTGTATGAAAAGACTAATGCGAGCAAGGGATGTGAGAGAGGTACGCCAAGATGGTAACAAGTAGAGATTCATAGTCTCTGCCTACCCCGACGGCACACGAGCGTGATGTGTATATGTAAATTATTTTATTATACATGATATAACGATAAATTGTAGGCTAGTGTAGTTCTTGAATGAGAGGGACAATTTGAATACTTAACCCGACAAACTAATATGTATCACTCGCTCTCTTTTGTTCAGTAACACATTGATACGAGAGTGAAGAGTACAAATAGAATACAATTAGAGTACAATTTTCCGTATGCGAATATGAGTTGCACGACCGATATGCATAAACTTCAAATTATTCAAATTAACACTCAAATAAATCGTCTGTAGAATAGAGTAGATCAATTGAGTAATATACGTAGTAAAGAGAATGAAAGGGTGACGTTGTCGATAATGAGCGACCCCGTGCCCATATTCGCCTGCGTACTCCGCGACGACGACCGCGCGTTTAGCTACGGTCACCGCCGCAGGGCTCGCGGGATGTAGATGACAAATAATACCGTATTAAATGAGTGATATACATCTTTATCTGCAAGTGAACTATATCACTCTTTTCACATGAGTGAATGGTCTTGCGCATGTCTAATAAATTATATTATAGCTCTTTGAACAGTTCTCACCAGTCGTCAAAGGAAATGGCCGCGGTAACGGTGGTGGGGATGGCGGACGGGGCGAGGTCACCGGCCCCGCTGCACCGTGACAGCTGTCCTCGCGGGATACACTGTGCTTCCTGTAGGAACAATACAAGGAAAGCTTCCTTTAACATTAACCTTTTTTTTCTAATATTTCACCACGTGTTTAATAACTTTTTAAACTGCTCGGCCGTTAAAGTTAACTTAAAAATATATTACTCTTATAGACTCGCCTTATTTTATTATTTAGACTAATACCAACTAATATTATATTGTGTAAGTATGTTTGTTTGTTACCTCTTCACGCTTTATCTACTCAACCAATTATCTTGAAATTTTGCAAACATATATGTAGTTGATAGCACGGAGAAGGAGTTCAGAGAACCTTAGATCACGAAGAAGCTTGCTATTCCCGTAGAATAGTAAAAAAGAAATTATAGATAGCGGTGAGCGATTTTAAAATTTTTTCGATTAAAATTTTTCGATATCATCTAATTAATATAATAATTATTTTTTTTTTTTTTGTTAATACGTCTCACTTTATCTACTCAACCGATCTTCAGGAAAAAAAAGTGCGAAACCGCGGGTAAAATCAAGTACGGTATGATAAAGGGGAAAGATTGATTTTAAATTTAACACAAAAACTTATTTCACCATTAAAAGACATATCTAAGCTATATTACATTTAAAAAATAATCCCTGCCTAAAATCGATATTTCATTCCAAAGAGGCAAGACATGTATGTTTATACGTTAGTTAGAAATAATTTCACTATCGCAAAACAACATCATGAACATATTATATAAGTTATATTTTATTTCTGTATTGTCACGGGAACAGAAACTACATGGACACTACCGCACCACAGTAGTCGTAAAATGTTCACTGTTGGACATAGACCTGCCTAAAAAAGCATGGTGGCAATCGCAGAGCGTAGCTTCGCGACGCGAATTCACTACACTGCTTCAGGTGGATATACCGCCATCTGTTGTATTCGGTACCTCAATCGCGTCTTACGACACCTGATTCAGGGGGAGGTACTATTCTACTTAACCGGTGCTAGTATTTAATGTTTATGTTTGAATATTTGGTGAGGAAACTTTATAAACTCACCTTTGACATAACTAGGTCGATATCATCTAAGGAAACTTCAGAAGGTCCGCTGTACCAGCTGCTGCGACGGACTTCACCTTTGAAACAAAACACTAGGTTTTGTATTGTCGACGACATTAAATTATTATACATCTAAAATACGTTTCTTTCGTTGTCAGTTTTTTGCACTCACCTCAGTGTAAGCTCACTCAACTCAGTTAAAACTTAATATTTAAAATCTATGCACACAAATAAAATGAAAGGGACTACCTACATATTTGTAATTCTAAATTTATTATTTAACTCTTTGCTTTTATTTTAATAAAATAAAAACATATTTTTTTAATTCTTTGTCTGTCCCTTTTTTCCAGCTAATCTCAGAAACAGCTGGGCCGATTTTTACAAGTCTTTAACAGGCAAACAGCTGGACATTATAAGGACTAATTTTGGCTGCTTTCACTATACTATACTAACTAACTAGACTATGTATGCTACGGATGCTTACCAATCTCAGGGTCGCTGCACTTAGACGTGCGCAAGTCACCTTCGCTTTTACTGAGCTTTGAGGCGCAGGCGGCTGAGGCGCGGGAGGGGCCGCGCGCGGGCGCCGGCCGGTCGCGAAGCGCGCGCCGCAGCGCGCCAGCCACCTCGCCCGCCAGCGGGCCCGAGAACTTCAGCTCGCCGCCGCCGCTTTGAAACTTGCTGCAATTATTCATTCAGAACTACTCAATATATGGTCTTCATAATTAACTTACAAGTAGTCTGTCTTACATAGGATGATTACCCTAGGATGTTCTAATGCCCGCCCCAGGATGCTGGGCAACCGAATCGAAAAGTTGGGTAGTAAAGGGTAGACCCCATGAAAGTAAACCAATAATACGCCAATGACCTTGGCTCAGGTGGTCATCGTGGGGAACAGTTAAGTTGTTGCAATAGAGGGCTGAGTGAGCCCGGCGGGGAATGCCCGCGTTCGCCGGCGAACACGGTAATCTTCTCTACAAAGACAGTGTGTGTGGAGATCCAGCAAGGCATATATATGCTATCTGGCGAACCCTGTTACACACTTATTGTATATAAGGGTATATTCTTATATATACTTATTGTATAAGGATCATGCCGTGCCGTGAGGTACTGGTAGAGTAGAATAGTACCTTCCCCTGAACCAGGTGTCGTGAGAGGCGACTAAGGTACCAGAACCGACAGATGGCGGTATATCTATCCAAAACATTGCAGCTCAAATGCACAGGGCAGAGATGGGCAGAAGCATCTCTGTCGCGAAAGCTTCGCTCTGTGATTACCAACACGCTTGCCTAGCGCGGCAATTATGGACTACTAGCTGTGCCCGCGACTTCGTCCGCGTGGAATAGTTTTTTGGGTACCATACCTATTTACTTCAAATTATATAAACTTTGAATGTCACGTTTATTTATATCGAATCAATGGCCTGAAAAATAAGTTTTAAGTTTCTAGCTCTAAAAATAGCGATCCATGCAAACAACTTTTCATCCCCCCTTGCAACCCCTTACAACCCTTATTTCGAGTTCAAAAATAGCCTATGTCCTTTCTTAAGGTCTAAAGATTGTCTATGCCAGATTTCATCAAAATCGGTTGAGAGGTTTAACCGGGAAAGCGTAACAGACAGACAGACAGACAGACAGACAGACAGACAGACAGACAGACAGACAGAGTTACTTTCGCATTTATAATATTAGTAGGGATATTCCCCCTTTCTTGAGAAGGCCTATTTCCAGCAGAGGACTTACAATGGCTGGTATGATGATATGATGATGGTGATTAGGATCGGGCAGCATTTCAACAAATTCAAATATACATAATATGTATATAATGGTAACCATCGTCATTTATCTACATAAAATATCTACACTTACTATTTCATTTGGCGCACGTATATGTACGCATAGCACATAAGTCGACAAATGAATCTACACATATCTATTAAAACTACACAACCATTAAATGCATTTACATTAATATCAATTATGTTTCTATTATCTATCACATTGTGTACTTTCCATCACGATTAAATGAGCTCTAAGTACTTTCTACACAACAAGTCTAAAGCAAGTATTAAATTAAATACCTTGTGAGACACGAAAAATCTCGTCGCGAAAAACAAACCCAATCCACCACAATCATTCAAAATATAAATGGCAATAGTGACCAAACAATATAAATAAAAATACAAGTGGCCACAAAACACCACCACTTGATACAATTCTAAAACAACTATTATATCCTACAAACAAAAAAACATGCGAACGCTAAATAACACGTGAATCACGGGTTAGTACGAACATGTTGCGATCTAAATATACAGGAAGCTAATGACACATATTTATCATGCGTTTCAGATGGGCGAGACCATGCTTCACTATACATCTTAATACTTGCACGGGTGTAATCAGGGTTAAAAATGGTTATTGTAGGATATCCCTTAATAAGTCTTATTAATGTCTACCTCCATTTTCCATCGCGGGCTGACGGGCTCGGTGATGCAGATGGTAGTGATCCTATTTTTTATGTTATGAGTCAACAAACAAACATATGGTCCACTTGATAGTAAACGTGACCGCAGTCTATAGACACTCGTGTCACCACAAAGATATCACTATTGTGCCGCCAACCTTGTGAACTGAAGATACGATATCATATTTATCCAGTAAATTCACTGCCTTTCAAACCGGAACACAGCCATGCGAACACTGCTATTTGGCGGTAGAAATCGGTGAGTGAGGTACCCATGCAGACGATCTTTGTAAGAGTTCTATCTACTTCTAGTTTATTATGCGCCAGGGGTCGTGTTCGTTCACGCCGGTTCAATCCCCATACAGGACAAATATTTATATGTTGATATTTGTATTTTTCCTATGTCTGGGTGTTAAAAATATGGATTTAAGTATTATATTTGTGATTCCTCTGTTGTCTGATGTCCGCAACACAAGTGCTTTAAGCGATTTACCACGGAGTCAGGTCAATGTATGAGATGTATGAATATGATAGATGTATAATACCGCAGAATCTTAGTAGGCCTGTTTAAGGTTACATACAATAATTTAGCACAATAGTTTCATTTACCTCGTCGGGTTCAGCCAGCGTTTGCAATGTAAGCGCAAAACAACGATGTTTATTTACGACATCGGAATAAAAATCTCTATAATTATTATCAGCGTTTCTCTACTATATTATGCATGTATTATACATGTAAAACTTCTTCTTGAATCTCTTTATCTAATAAAACACACAAAACCGCATCACAATCCGTGGAGTAGTTTTAAAGATCTAAGCATACATAGGTACAGAGAGAGGAAAGAGAAATCGTTTGCCTATATAGTGACGCGTCTGTCTGTCTTTTATTACCTATGCACGATCATTTAGGCTAAACATATTTTAATTATATTTCGACGGGCCATTAATTAATTATATTATATCTTGTTAGAGTTGCGCAGAGGGTTATGGAATCAAACCCAACTTATAAATATTTGTATTTGTTTGGAGAGTTATGATATATATTTAAGGTTTATATTTGTAATTCCTCTATTTGCTGATGTGCGTTATAAAAGTTCTTTAATTGGAATCATCATTACAACCATTGGAAGACCATTGCTGGAAGCCTGAGAAATAGATGAGTAAGGTATCAATGCAGTCAACCTTTGTATGAGGTCTACCTCATGTTCAGCATATTCACAAACTAAGAAAAAATATTATATAGGTATGTAATACCCTAAAACATTATTGAAGACCTTATTGCTATGCTAAGAAATGCCAAGAAATGAATAAAACCCTACTTACCTACCTAAATCAATATATAGTTATACATGCTGTTTTTGAAGTTAGAAATTATATTGTTCTTTATTAGAAACTGCTGATATAAAAATAGGTGAAACAAAATAAAAATGTGCAGAAAAACATGAGGACTTACCATATAGAGAGAAAAAAGTTATTAAAGTTAAAAAAAGTAGAGATAAGGGTATAGTAGAGGCAAGTGGTAAGAAGAAATACCTTACAAATATTGCCACTGTAAATATGTGCAAAAGCGGGGCAGTGCTGCATAACAGTTAACAAGTCAGTAATGATATTTGTTTCACCTGTTTTTACATAACTGACAAGTAATGTGTAGATCACCTGTTTTAACGCTTGGTTGCCCATAGGTTATTAACCTAATTGTATTCCATAGCTGTTAGATTGCTCAATCTACACTTAATTACCTAAATATTTGATTTTTTTTCATGTTACAAGGCATTTCTAAAAAATTGCAATAATCTATAACCCAGTATATTATTATGTTTGCTTATAATTAAAATGCACCAGCAAAAAAATGTGCCATACCATGTTCAAAGGCTAAGCAAGAAAGGTGGCCATAAAATTACTCAAGTGCCAGTTCAAACACCTTGTGCATATTAAAAAATTAACAAACCTATTGATAGAGAGGGCACATATTCTGTTCTTATCATTCTCAGTAATCAGCAGCACATCATTTATGTACTTCCACTCAAAAACTGTGCTGAGTTTTTGTGACCGGGACACCAAGAGTCCATTTGAGGATAATGTCACCACACTATCACTGTTCAGTCCACATTTATATGACAACTCGGTAGCTATTATTGACACCGAGTAGGAGTCTTTGAGCAATGTCTCTGTGCCTGAAAGAAGGGGTGATAGGAGAGCATGAAAAGAAGGCATTTTCGTACTTAAAACATTCTGACTACAATCATTAACAAACGAAAATGCCTTTAGATAAAATAAACAAAAAAAAATTTTGGTTAATAGAATGCATATAAAACATCAATGCATAATAATTGCAAAATTTTATAAGTAAAAAAGCATTAAATGTGAACACAATCAGACTGGATATTTATTTTAATACCATGAACATATAAAATGGTATATGGGTTGTATTTATTTAACTTTATTTTATATAATCAAATAATTTTAGATTTTCTTAGATTATGTTATAATTGATTGTAAAGAATATACAGATATTCTTTATAAATTAGTAATAATATAATTAGAAACTCCTTCAGTTTGATGGAATGAATGTCAACCAAAGAATATTGCAATCTACATAAACACAATGGGACTAGTTGTTGCAGTATGGAGGTATGCCAAGCCATGGATGATTACACTTTTAAATGTATGAGGGGCATTTGCATTGAATGTGGTGTGAGACGGCAATGCACATTCAGGCCATGGGCAAACAAATGGAGCATGGAATGTGATAGATCCCCATTGTTGATCTTTCAATTAAATAAGTTTCTTATCTTTTGAATAAATATCAAACAAAACTTTAAACATTAATCAAAACAATTCTTATATAAAATATCCATGATTTTATGTTGTACATACTTTAGCAGTGCAAAATTTCATACAAACATAGATAATTGAAAAATTAATTACAATATTGACATAAATTGAATGAATCACAATCAATTTATCAAAAACCTATTTAAATTTAACATTAAACACTCATGCATAGGATGTCATTTCTTAGGATTTGGATTCAAAATATACACAGGTACAGGTATAATTATACAGAATGTAGGTAGACTTACCAAGTAATTTACTTCCATTTAATAAATCTTTGATTTTCTCCATCCAAGCAAGTGCATCGTTTAAAGTCGGCGCGGCTAATAAGATACGAGGCTTCCGTGGCTCGTCGTCAGAGAATATAGCAAAGGCGTAAGGTCGCGAGCGGGACTTCGCCCTCCGCACCACACAGCCTGAAGGCAACTCCACCGTGCCAGCAGGAGCGCCTGCTTCACTGCAATATACGGCCAGGGATCCGCCTCCGGGACAGGTGGGGTTGGGTCTCAGTATGCACCATTGTCTCTTCCATGACTAACAATAATAAATAATCGATGCCATGCGTTGTTGTTATGTACGTAACATACAATCTAAGCCAAAAACACTTACCTTGAACGGATTCAAACCCAGATTAGATTTGAACGGGTACTTCACTTCCAAATAACCAGACATTTTCTAGTTAATTTCTAATTACGAGAGCTTTACTTAATTAAAAACAATTAAAACCAACGTCTACATGTCGTTAGGACTAATTTGTTTACAAAAAAACCCATAGACAAATAACAAATAGGCATTTCTAAGATTAATAATGGTTTAAAATCGATATCAGCAGTCCGGTTTTTCCTATTTTTATTTGATTATTAGAAATTTGAGCTGCAAGATTGTACATATTAATAAAAAGGCATGTTAATTAATTTCAGGTAACTTGTGAATAAATGTTTATAAAATAATTGTATCATCATATTATTTATTTCCGATATATTTTGTTCTATCTATGCTGTTTGGCTGCTGAACCATAAACAATTACAGACAATTGAACTGTCAGTGATTCCATTAGATACATGTTACCCGTGTCGTGTTTTCTTAATTTTAGTCTTAAGGACTAATCAGTTTATCGAAATCTTGGCAATAACCTGTAATTTCCTAAGACTTTAAGGGAAAAGACAATGAGTAATTTAACATATTTATTGTTCACAATATCCCTATTTGCTAAGGTATTTGGTGCAGCTTCCGGAGAAGAAGAATCAGGAAATGGACGATACGCGATAGAAGGAAGAGTTTTTCCTCCAGAAGATCTAGATGCTATAGGATGGCAGGTGGAAACTAGAGTGCACGTCAACGGTGGCGAATATATCGGATTCATCAGAGACGACGGATCTTTTGTAATACACAATATCCCGTCAGGTTCGTACGTCGTCGAAATCGTACATCCCGACTATATGTATGAGCCTGTACGTGTTGAAATCAACTCTAAAGGTAAATATAGAGCCAGGAAAGTAAACTATATCCTTACATCACAAGTTATACAGGTTCCTTATCCTTTAAGAATGAAACCCCTTTCTAAATTCCGCTATTTTCAAGTTCGTGAGCAGTGGAGGTTGACTGACTTTTTATTTAACCCTATGGTTATAATGATGGTGCTGCCATTGTTACTTATTATGATACTGCCAAAGATGATGAATGACCCAGAAACAAAAGAAGACTTGAAACAAATAACTAACATGGCAAAGCTAACCGAGATGCCTGAGATGTCCGAGGTGTTTACCAATCTATTTGGTGGTGGTGGATCAGCAGCCAAGACGACTAGTACAAACAAGGCTAAACAAATAAAGAAGAGACAATAGTGAAATCTAGTGAAGATTAAGTATTTATGAATTTTTGTAATTCTCTAAGTGTAGAAATATAAGTTTTCATTATCTTGTCATTAAAATGTCCAGAACAGATTTTAGTACAACAAAATCTTACCAAAGGAATAATGTAACAATTCAGGTATCAACATACTTAGTTGAATTGAACTAAATTATTTAAAAGGTTATGTAAAAAAAGATGTTCAAAATAATTTTTCAATTTTATTTGGAAATAAATCTGTAGAATCCATTATGACATTTTATTTTCATGATTTCCTACAATAACCTGGTTCATGTTACAACCTAAGACAAAATATTACACACAAATACATATAAAAAAAAATCAGTCATGTGATAATTTGGACGGAAACTATTTAAGTCACATGTCACCATAAATAAATATAGCTACAGTTATATCTAAAGCATAATTCTTAATTTCAGTTTTATTTGTCATGTGGATACATTAATTTGTCTTGTCTGGACGGACCAAATTGTACATTTGGTATTTATAAAATAGTTTTACATATAATTTTGAAATATTAAGTGAAGTGGCACAGAAGCAATAAATACATTTCATACAAAAATACATCTTAAAAGCTACTCAGGTAAATAATTTTTAAAAAGTTGTTTTCTTTACGATTAAATAATTGTGATAGTTATTTAAAACTTTGTGTGTATTTTAATATATTTATAATGTATAATTTTCTTATTGTCTCTAAAGAATAGTAAGGCTTTTTTGATATACACTTTACAAGTTTACATGTTAAGAAATTTACTTCTCATTTTACTAAAAGTATAAAACACAGATTTTTCTTAAAACTAAATATTGCCTATGATTGAAATAAGAAAGTATTTATTTACAATTCAAATATATAATAATATCAAATATTTTAGGCATGATGTAATTTACATAAACATTAGAAAAAACAGCATAATTAATTGCAGCTTTTGCAAATTCCAACCCAGTTTTAGAGTAACATTTAATAGAGTTTTGATATGTATTTGATTGCAACTTTAGAGTATTTTTCAAAATAGGATACAGACAAAGAGGAAAATATAAATGCTGACAGCACCAAACAGTAGGTGCATGCATCTTGATTTTTAAATGCAAAAGGGAAACTAACAATGAGGTTTTTATTAAAACTATAGTTAAGGAATATGTGTATAAGTTTGTTTGTACCAACTGAACAAAATATAACTTATGTTTACTAAACTGGATACCTAGTAACTAAATAGCCTAAATTGGAATGGAGAAAGGAATATAAGGCAGTAAAAAAGGTCAACTTATTGATTGCCTGAAATATCTAAATGAAATATTAGATATAAAATCATAATAAGCTGCAATTGGTAACAAATATACATATTAAATTTCTATTTAATCAAGAACACATCATGTGACTTCATAAAAAAAACAATACCTTGCCCAAAAAGAAATTATTGGAGTATAAATTATTAACTGCCAGATGCTATATATTCTGGTACATACAAGTATATTGTTTATGAAATTTAAGTGTCCTCAGGGAGTTTAACCAACACAAGTCTGCAATAAATCTGCAAACCATATTAAACAATAACAGTGAGTCAATAAGTTTAAATGTTATGGTAAACTTTTGTTAAATTTGTATTCATCGAGTAGTCTTGTGTACTAAATATAATGAAAATAAAAATAACAGTACAGATAGATAGTCACAGGTTTTAAGAAATACATACTACTAATATAAAAGAAGAGATTCTCAGGGTATGTAACAAGCACAGTCATAGTAAATATAACAAGCTACTAATATCTAATACGGTGGTTAGTAAAAACATCAAACATATTGTATTTGGTATTAAATACAAGCATTTTGTTGGATTGAAATTGAAAATCTGTCCTAGATCAAGGTCATTACGGTTACAACCTTAATTTTACGTAACAAAATAGACACTGAATTATTCCAATTCATATTAAATTATCAGATCATATTATTTATAAAAATGTACATATTGTTTTAAAACACATTAATACATAAACAATACTTTTTACTCTTAAATGTATTTTCACAACACAAGTGCAAAATCTCGCGACCTATGATTCACATTTTAATTCTTGGAAATATAATCTAGTTGCCACTGAACTATTTAAGTTGGTCGCAGTGACAACGAACTGTCTAGAAATGGACGCAGCTTAGTCTGTTAGGTGATCCATAGTAATAAATTGGGCGACATAAACCTGACGAGGGCGGCGACGGTGGCGGCCAGCAGCAGCGGCGCGGTCCGCGCGTTCCTGCCCGCGCCGTTGTATATGGCGCAGTACGGACACTGCGACGAGCCGCACACCTCGCAAATATTCAGCAAGTAAGTCGGTAGCGCGTCGAATATCGTCTCATTATATCGTTCTGTGAGCAATAGATAATATTTGATTGAAAAAATAATGTCCAACATCTCGTATATCTAACTCCGTGATGACTTTTCTCACTTAAAACCCTCGAGTTCCAGATATGTATCAGACAAAAGAAAAATGAAAAATATCTGTATATCAATAAGGAGAATGTAACTGACTCGAGTATCTACGCTGGGCTCAACTAAACTAAAAGAGAAAGAAACTTAATATTTTGCACAAGGGTCTCTTAAATAACACATGGGAGGACTAAGAAAGGACTTTTGAAAATTCGCCCCCTAACGGAGTGCAAATTTAGTGTAAAACTTTGCTGCTTTGGATGGTATTGGAACGATTTTCAGTATGAAGGTTAAAATACTTGTCGAGTGAGGATCGGAGCTTCGTGAAATTATGACTTGCTGCATTTACTTATTTTATTAATAAAAAAAATTGTATTAGTTCGCAATTGACACCAATTAACCAGAGTTGAAAACAATGGCTCCATCGCTTCTTTTATCCGTAATAACATTTTTAATGATATGAATAAATAAATAATATATATATATATATATATATATATATATATAAATATTCTAGCAACACACAACAAAATAATAATAGAATTTTAAGTTAGAAAAATGTCCAAATAAATTTTGTTGAAATTTCGAAAGTACTCTTTCACACAGATGTGTGGACAGGAATAGCTTATAATGTAGTAAATATGCCAAGTGTGTACTCACCGGGCGCGTAGTAGTCGTACACGCGGACGGGCAGGTACCGCGACATGTTGGCCACCGGGAACCAGCGCTCGATCGTAAAGTTCACACACGTCAGTTCTTGGTCAAGCTGTTAAAATATCACAGAATTCTAAATTTACTATAATTGTAGACATGGCATGGTATTTTACTGCCGGTTATTACTGGAATCTTAAGCTTAGCCTGTTTGAACGAATTTGACATACGAATATATAGCAGTGTGGTACCGGCAGAGTACAATAGTACCTCCATCTGTGTCAGTTATCGTAAGAGGTATAATAACCCGAACCAGTGAAGCTTAAATGCAACAGGACAAGGATGGGTAGCAGCATACTCGTAGCGAAGCTTCGTTAGGCGATTGCCAACCACGCTTGCTTAGCTCTGCAATTATAGGCAAATTACCCTTTTTAGAGGAGGCCTACTTCCAGCAGCGGACGTTTTATAGCTGCTATGATGACGTTAATTTCATTAGATTAGATTAACCAGTCACAAGTGAGGAGTGAAAAGTAGTAAATTTACGGTTTTTTGTTGGTTATATATTTTTTATTTTCAAATACAATTATATTGTACTCAGGTTCAAATTTAAGACACTCTTAAATGGGCAGGAGGACAGATTTGTGTGGTCCACCGACAACCTGATTAGATCCGCCGGGTAATGCTGGATGCAGCGTACTCCATCCTCCTTGGGATGGTTATATTGGAGGATTTTTTTCGGACAAACCTATTGCTGGCCTACTTAGACTCCAATTCCAGCGCCACCAAGCAAGAGGGCGGGACTGTTCGTTGCTGAGGGCTCGTTGCCGGCTTGAATCCTGCGTGGCGCGCGGCGCCCGCGCGTGTTCAAGCGCGCTCGGCCTTCGCGCCTCACGCGCTCATCGAGCTCACACTTTTGGGGGGGTGGAGTTACATTCAGCAAAAGAGGACGGGCGGAGTGAGTCCGGCAGCTCTAGGGTTGCCGGTTATCGCTCGTTGGGGCAGCGCCTGCTCGCGTTCGCCGGCGAACGCGGTGTCCTGCTCTAGGGTAAGAATGATCGTGGAGTGTCAGTGAGAGGGCGAGGAAGGAACGCGATTAGAGCTAAGATCTTATCGGACGAGGATATTGGAAGTGATTTCCACTTGACCTATGTCCAGCAACGGACAAGCTTGCGCCGATACGATGATGATAAAGGGCGAATCCAGTGTGTACTTATTTGATATTATATCGTTAGTCAGTATTTATAACCAGCACGAACATAGAGGAGAAGAACAAAGTGAATGTCAAATAATTTGTCATAATAGTAAAAGTTGTCTACTCAAACGGAATACCTAAAATCATAACTTAAATTAAGTTAAAAGTCGTCTGAGTTGTTACCTCACCCTCTCCTACGTCTACTGTCAAATAGCAGTGTTGGCATTACTGTGTTCCGGTCCGGGAGAGGCCGCGAGTAAACTAAGTAATGTGGCATAATATCCTCAAGTCACAAGGTTGGCAACTCGTTAGAAATATCCTTGTGATATTACAAGCGTCTGTGAGCTCCAAAGACGCTTACTGTCACTCTGGACTGTAGGCGTGTTTGTTAATCTGGTCTAATAAAAAAGCCAACGAAAAATGAAAGCTAAACAGAGCGTCCAGCACTGACGTAGTCGAAGTAGAAGAGCAGCTTGGCGGGCGCGAACTTGGCGCGCTGCAGCGTGCGCACGCGCCGCGACAGCACGTAGGCGTCCAGCCGCTGCTGCTGCACCATGTAGCCCGTGGGCAGCGTCACGTCCAACACGGCCATACCCGAGCGCGGGGACTCCGACAGCAGCGTCCAACTACCGGAATTCATACTCTTAGTGTTACCCGAGAGGTGCCGGCGGAGTAGCAGTACCTTCTCCTATACCAGAGGCGACTAAGGTACCGGGACTGACAGATGCTGGTATATCTGTTGCCCATCCCCGGGCTGTGCATTTTATATATTAACATATATAAATGTATGTCAAATGCACAGGGCGGGGATGTACAACAACATCTCCGTCGAAAAACGTCGCTCTCTGTTATTGCCAACGCGCTTGCCCAGTGCGGCAATTAAGGGCAGAATTCCCCTTTCATGTTGAGATAGAGGACTTCTAACAGCTGCTATGATGGTGATGAGTATTATCCGAACGACAATTTGCCTTCGTCCAGCTTGCGTAACAAATTTTAGACTATTTCAGAATTATGACTAGACTTAAAAGGAAATCTAATGAGCTTGTTTTAACTTACTTTCCAAATTGCAAATTATGGAATGAGCTGCCAGACTGCGTTTTAAAGTATACAATAAAATTGCCAATAAATCTATAGAACTAAATACCCATTTATATACTAAAAATTTAGCTAAATACTAACGAAGTTTATTGTGTTGATGATAATTACAATATAAAATATTTTTATTGTTTTGTATTATGATTGGTGTGGAAATTGTATCACGTAGCTCAACATGTGCATTCAACCAGAACTCAAGAACTTTGTTTACCATTGTTTATCGCCAATAAAGAATTATTATTATACTATACTGTAGCGTCTTAAGGATTTTCAATATTGGTTTTATAATCAATAATTTTATTCCTCTTGACATAATTGGCAAACATAGTGACATTTAATATTTTTCCATTCACAAATTGTATACCTATGTTTACAAAAAATATATTCAATAGAATGGTTAAATATTTTCCTCTTACCTAGCGCAAGTGTGGAACTCGATATGCGACTGATTCCGGCCGTAGTACCGCGGCGGCTGCTGCAGCAGCGAGAAGGCGCGCACGGGCGGCGGCGTCAGGAACCGCTCCACGTCCACGTTGTACTGCACCGACATCTGCAGCACGGCGTACCCCGCGCCGCGCGCCGTCACCTTCACGGTGCCCCACGCCGCGGGGACCTGCCGGGGACGGAAGCTCATGACGCTGCCAGGACACACAGCCACGCCCGGCCCGCGCCCGCACACTCACGTCGACGGCCTGCGCCAGCGCGAGGTTGCGCGCGCGCACGCGCAGCACGCGCGAGCTGCCGTTGAGCGCCACCGCGTCCACGGTGAGCGTGAGCGAGCTCACGTCGCGCAGTCGCTTGCGGTTCGTGTAGTCGATGAGCGCGCGCAGGGCGATGTACGTGTCCTGTCGATGATAAATCCTTATTTTTATTGGAATCTATACTTTCATGTCACCTAGTCGCATAATATTACATTGAAGTAGTTTTACTTCAGACACTAAACCATATATATGTAAAATATATTATGTTAATTAGTTTAAAATTTTCCGCACAGTCGCGCGTCTAATGTCATTCAATTTTATCTGTGGTAAAATAATAATTATAACCTAAAAACGTCACTTGTCTACTAAAATAGTTGTGATTTGGAACTGACATAGTAAATAATAAAATTAAATGTAGCTGCTTTTCTTACAGAGAAATCCAATTGCGTTTAATTGACTGTGTCGTCCAAATTACACATTGAATAACATAATATTATATTATATATATTTAATATTAATAATAAATTCCCACATCTCATGCATTGGCTTGACTCCTAGATAAGTCGCTAAAAGCACTTGTGTTACGGACGCCAGACAACAGAGGAATTGCTATATTTAACGTCCAGACGCAGAACAAACAAAAATATTATCATATACATAAAAAGTAAAAAATAATATTCTCATAACATTTCATACATTGACCTGATTCCGTGATAATTTGCTTAAAGCTCTTATGTTACGGACGTCAGACAAAAGAGTAAGCATAAACATACTACTTAAATACATACATTTAACACCCAGACTCTGAACAAAAATAAACATCATATAATTTTTTTCCACGGTGGGATCGAATCCATAACCTTTGGCACATAAGACACGAGCAGTACCATCAGCGCCTTCGGGGGCCCGTCATTTATGTGCATTTATCAAACATGTAAATCATACCTGGGTGGAGGCCCAGCCGCCGTCCTTGAGCCGTTGCGCGTTGAGCCACATGACAATGGGTTCGTTGTTGTCCTGGTGGTCCATGCAGGCTAAGAGGGCGTACGCCGTAGTGGCGATGTTGTTCGAGTCGTACTTGTACGGGAGCCGCGGGAGGAGGAAAGGCTTTTGGTTCTCCATTTTGTACGGCGGCGGGGGCACGGGCTCGCGACCCCAGTAGACCAGTCCACCTGCGAACGACGATGAGATGAACTACTTATTTTTAATGGCCCTGGAACACGATTTGTAGACCCACCGCAGTCGGTTTTAAAAAAAAGTAGCGCACCGCCGGTTCCTTTACGTAATTCTCTTTTCCGTGATAATAATTGGATGCAATATGTTACCTATGTCACTTGCTAAAAATTACATTTTGTATTCATGAACGAATTTTTGAAATTTCTTCAGTAATTGCTGAGCTTATTTGTTACAAACGTAAAAAAAATACATAGCCTACGTCATTCGGTGAAGTAGTTCTTAAATGGTATAGAATTGTAAAAATAGGTCGATTTGTCTTCGAGTGGAATCGCAACAAACGAACAAAAGAACCTTCTACGCGCTGCCGCCGCCGCAGCAGGCGGTAGGCGTGCTCGGAGCTGGGCGCCTTGGCGCAGGTGAGCGCGTAGGCCGCCAGCGCCAGCGCGTAGGGCTCCCCGAAGTCGTCCAGCAGCCGCAGCTGCTTCTCCAGCCACGACACGCCCAGCGCCTGCGCCTGCGCCACGCGCGCGCTCAGGCCCTGCGCGGACACGCAGCATTACAACTTTTGCTTCAGTCAGATCGTTGTATCAGATGTTGTTTCATTTATTATTATTAGTATAATATATAAGTACTAATCATAATAAATCAAACAACAACTCCGTGAGTCCTTTAAAGCGACTACAAACACAGACATCAGAAATAATAACATCCAGGCACAGAACAAAAACAAATATCATCATATAAATGTTTGTCTTGGGTGGAGATCGAACCCACGACTTTCAGCGTTCAAGACAGGATCGCTACCACCTGCGTGATCGGGCCTGTTAAATTAAAAGTTTATTGCGCTACATCTATTTGCATGTGGAGACTGCGCCCGTGGCCGGCGGGGGCGGCGGGGGCGTTGGGGCCGGCGGGGCGGCGGGACGCGCGGGAGGCGCGGGCGCTCCGCCAGTGGCGCTGGACTTCACCCGAGTAGATTCAAGATTGTTCAGCGAAACTCAAAGTTGAATACCGCCGTCGCTCACCTCTCGCACTCCAATGTCCTTGAGATTCTTGACCGTCTCGAGCGTGATGACGACTTGGGCCGTGAGTGTGATGTTGCGCTGCGATATCACCGTGCCGTTGACCTGCGACCCAAATGTATTCTCCTCAATACTCTCAAAGATACGATTCGATAATATGTAAAAGTCAATAGTTTATATTTTTGGAGTACCTATATAGTGATACCGACAGAACAGAATAGAACCTCCCTCTGTACCAAGTGTCGTAAGAGGCATCTGAGGTACCAAATCCGACAGATGGCGGTATATCCATCTGAAACAGTGTTGCTCAAATACACGAGCGGGCACGGCTTTGCGATTGCCAACACGCTTGCCCAACGCGGCGATTATGGGTAAAACCTCCTTCCAATGTCTGCTGTGATGATGATGATAAATGATGATGATGACAAAGACGTTGTATACAGATATATGGTATTAGTAGTTAATTTGTTGAATCGTGCACCTAGGTGCAGTGAGAGAAACGACTCCGGCAGTCTTCCCCTTGTGGAAATATAATATGATTTTTGTAACGATTACGGTCTAACAATTATATATATCTCTATCAGCGTCTAAACTACCGTTTGCTTTTTATTTCTAATTATATTTCACAACTTCTCATACATTGACATGACTCCTAGATAAGACGATTTAAGAACCTATTAGGGACATCTGACAACAGTGGAATCATAATACTTAAATACATTTTTAACAACCAGGCACATAACGAATACAAATATATAACATTTTCCTGCGTGAGGATCGAGAGCCCACGACCCCTGGTGCATAAAATGGGAACATTAAGAGGCAGTGAAATTTTTAAGAAAGCGTGGGGTGCGTTGTGCCATATTTTTCATAGACCTGGCTACTCGCAATTTTTTCAGAATATTACTACTGGTATTTTTTGTTCATTATTATTTTTATTTTGTTATAAGAATATTTTTGAAGTTTATTTTTCACTTTTTATTTCGATTAGTTGTTAAATAATATTAGTACAAGAATGAGTACTTAATCTAGACACTAGGTAGACGGTACGTACATAGAGAAATGTCTTTCATTCTGAGTTGTTTTGAGAAACATAGTATTGGCGCCGATACTTGATATAAGTACAGTTTCAATTAAATCTGTCCATCCATACATACAACTGAAGCTAATCCTTACTAATATTGTAAATGCGAAAGTAACTCTGTCTGTCTGTTGCGCTTTCCCGTTTAAACCTCTTAACCGATTTTGATGAAATTTGACACAGACAATCTTTAGACCTTGAGAAAAGACATAGGCTACTTTTTTATTCAAAATAAGGGTTGTAAGGGGTCGAAAAGGGAGATGAAAAGTTGTATGGAAGTATCGCTATTTCTAGAGCTAGAAACTTAAAACTTTATTTTTCAGGCCATTGTTTATATTATATAAATAAACATGACATTTAAAGTTTATATAAGTTAAGGTAAAGAGGTATGGTACCCAAAAAAACTATACCACGCAAACAAAGTCGCGGACACAGCTAGTATAAAAATAAATACTTAACAATGACTTGTGTAGAGAAACCTAAGGTCCTGCGGTCCAGACCTAGTACATATGGCTCACCAGTACGGGCGGGTTGTCCCGGTCGGCCATGAGCTGCGCGGCGGCGGCGGAGTCTTGCGGCACGTGCAGCGTGGAGTTGTCGTTCCGGTTGGGCAGCCACGTGACCTCGTAGAATGCGCCGTGCGGCAACTGATGATCCAGTACCCACGACACTGCCATCGAGATCACCTGCGGGCACACTCCCGTTAATCTCCATATAAAATAGTACCTCCCCCTGTACCAGGTGTCGTAAGAGGCGACTAAGGTGGCAGAACCGACAAATGGCGGTTTATCCATCCGAAAAAGTGTAACTCAAATGCAGACGGGGATGGGCAGCAGCATCTCCATCGCAGATTGGCAACAGACATGCCCAGCGCGGCAATTATGGGCTAAACCCCTTTTTTTTGGAGGCCTATATTTAGCAATTGACTTCCAAAGGCTGATATGATGATAATTAGATAAGACTGCATTAGGCAGACTTTATATAAAGGATATCTGCATTGGTACCTAACTCCCACCTATTTCTACCGCCAAACAGCAGTGGTCGCATTGCCGTGTTCCGGATTGAAGGGTGAGAAGCAGTGAAATGAATGGGTAATGTGACATAATATCTTCAAGTCACAAGGTCGGCAACGCGCTAGCGATATCCTTGTGGTATTACGAACGTCTATAGACCCCCGTGGAGTACACCGACAGAGTGGAATAACCCCTGCCACTGTGCCAGGTATTATAAGAGGCGACTCCGAAACAGCACAACTTAATACTACAGGTTGATATAATGATGATGGGCTGCAGTGACGCTTACTTTCACGCGGACTGCATGCAGATGCAAGTGACCTGGTCGAGTAAAAAAAATAGAAATTACCAGCAGCGTCCCGCGGTTTCTCCCGCATAGTTCATATTCCAGTGAGTTTTTGAAATAGGTTAAGTAGGTTCACACTTTATTGGCTCCAAGAAAACAAATTATGCATACACATACATAGTTTCATGATAGTTAATTATTTTAGAAAATATAATACATCTAATGTTAGTCGGTGAAGTTACCGCTGTTCTAACGAGAAGTAATTGTTAAGATCGATCTAGTTGTTTTTGTGTTAAAATTGTAATAACAAACAAACAAAAACTAGAAATGCACTTGATCGTAGTATAGTTGGATGGATTTTACTTATTTAAAATAAATGGTTTGGTATTGGTGAAAAATTGCGAGATAAGAATTGTAAAAGAATGAATTAAATCAGTCACTCACATCAGGGTCAATATAAATGTAGTTCTCCCACTCGTTGAAGGATGCATCTTGGAAGATTTTTGCACAGAATGATGTCAGCCAAACACTTGATGCCGATTGGTTCCTAGTAACAAAAAAACATTCAGGAATATAAAAGGCTACTCGCGTTGTACATAGACCAAGTCGTCTAGCAAAATGTTTGTCATTTACCTCACGGTTGATGTAAATGACGAACATCTGGCAAAACACCCTCTTCCTATCCCATTTTATTTTCGGACGAACCTATTGCTGGATTACTCCAGCGCCACCGAAATAAGGGCGGGGCCTCTCGTAGATGAGAGGTCCGATGCCCGTTTTCATCCTGCGTGCTCCGCAGTCGCGGCCGCAAAGCTCGCGAGATCGGGGCGGGTATCATCTTCTTTTCCTCAAGGGAAAGGGGCCCACCCAAATCCCTCTAGGCGAGATACCAGCTTCAATAAGGCGCATGATCTGCCCGATTGCGCAGATAGTAGTGAGCCTGCGTTGTACGCATGAGGTTGTGGGTTCGATCTCCACCCAAGACAAATATTTATATGATAATATTTATGTCAGGTCTGTGTTTGGGTTTTCGAAATATGTATTTAAATAATTGTATATTTGTGATTCCTCAGTTGTTTGATGTCCGCAACATAAGTGCTTTAAGCGACTTGCCACGGAATCATCAATGTATGAGATGTTGTGGGAACTAATATACTGATTTTTGAATTATAAAGAAAACACCGGGTCAATAAAGAAAGAAGTATGACAGGCCTGTGAAGGTATCTCAGTGACAGTTACCAGTCGCTGCGGAACGTGCTGAAGGAGCCGTCGGGCTTCATGAAGGACAGCTGGCGCTGGTAGAGGATGTTCATGTGATAAAAGGCGTCGCGCTCTAGCGTGCGGTTGCGCTGGTTGATCAGCCGCATGTAGCGCGTGAAATACACGTTGGCAGCGAAACTGAACATGTTCTGTTCTGCGGAGTCCTGCAGAACCAGTTTAAAGGTTAGAAGGTGAAAGGTCCCTATTTACAAACTAATTTAAGTTTAAACTCAGGCTAAAGATATTAAATTATTTATTCGTTCCTATCTAAACTCAAATGAGAAACGTGATTCTTGAAATTTTGAAAATGGATAATTATTTTCTATTTAATAACTAATCAAACGAATATACATTTCTGCACTGAATCTACTATAATCCTACAGTTTTTTCACGAGGTAGAACTCTTAGGAAGGTCGTCAGCATTGGTATCCCACTCTCACTTATTAATACAGCCAAATAGCAGTGTTCGCATTGTTGAGTTCCGGTTTAAAGGGTAACAGAGGCAGTGAAATTACTGGGTAAATGTGACAAAGTACCTTCAGTTCACAAGGTTAGCGATACGTGATATCATTGTGATGACTCAAGAGTACGGTCACGTTTACCATCAAGCGGAACGTATGCTTGTTCGCTGACTTCATAACATAAAAAAAGGTTTGTTCATATGAATCCCAGAAAAAACTCTGTCTTGCTTTCTTTGGCATACTACTAGCAAAGTAGACATCTACTGTCTATAGAAGATACCTACCCCTGTAGGTAAGAGGCGACTGACGGCCGGACCTAAATGTCTGCTACATTTGGGTTAGTTTAGTGTTTTGGGTAGGTTTGGTAGCTGGGTGGGCGGGGATGGGCAGCACGCGCATATTTCACCTTTCTAGAGGCCTATGTCTAGCTGTGATCATTCTACATCAAACCTGTTCAGGGTATATATCTTACCATAGGCAGGTCGAGCAGGCTGGTGGCGTTGATCGGCATGGTGGGGAACAGCGGGCCGACTACGTCGCCCACTATGGAGATGCGCGCATGGTTAGACCCGAACACGTAGTAGCGGTCCACGCCGTACGGGATGATCGGGGTCTCGGTCACGTTCACGTGCATGTATTGGAACACGTACGCGCGGTTTGAGAGGTCCAACAGCACGGATTGGTGCCGGTATTGGGGCAAACCGTCCGCCTGTTCGACATATGAGTTAAGTTCACACCACATTTCACATATTGGCCTGCCTCCAAGACAATAACTATGATTTAATAATAATAGATAGATGCTCTTGGGCAGGTTTCCGCAACTCAACATCTTTCTTTGCGCCTATTTTGAGTTGGAAAATAATAATAATTTTAGGTAAGTCACGGAGAGAGGCATGAAATCACCAAGTAATATGACATAATATGGTTTTATTCTACTCTGCCCTGAGGTATCGGTAGAGTAGAATAGTACCTCTCCCCGTATCAGGTGTTGTAAGAAGCGACTGAGGTACCGGAACCGACAGATGGCGGTATATCCACCCGAAATAGAGTAGCTCGAATTCAACAGGACGGGGATGAGCAGAAGCATTCTCGAGAAGCTTATTCAGTCGAGAATCTACGTTCTGCAATTGTCACCACACTTGTCTAGCGCAGCATGCTATCATGATGATGATGATATACAAGATTCACAACACGCTTGTGATATCTTTGCGATGACACGCGCGTTTGTAGGTTACGATGATGCGAAACCATTGTGCGGAGTGTTTAAATTTTTTGTCCTTTAGTGATTCTAGAGGGAACGTGAGAGTATTTGAGAGATTTTTTACAAATAGTTGGATTAAACAGACAAGGCTATTCTCAGCGAGATATTCCGGTGCTCGTGTATAGCACATTTAATAATATTTCTGTAGCTAACTTAATTTTGTTTTGGACCGAGTTGACACCTTCTCTCTGTCTCCGCTAGTAGTGTGTAAGCAGCGTGGCGTACCTCGACAGTGATCTTCTTGACGTAGTGGTGCTGGCCCATGAGCGTGGAGGCGTGCAGCTGCACGTGTATGTCGCCGAGCCGCGCCGGCACCACCGGCACGTACACGGTGGCCGCGTCGCCCGCCGCGACCCACACGAAGAACTGGTGCTCGCCCCGCGAC
>JACJUM010005602.1:1747685-1766498 GCA_020976665.1 Heortia vitessoides
TACTAACTTATATTATAAAAGTTTAAGTCAGTTAGTTTGTATCTTTTCAAGCTTTATTTACTCGCTAGTAGTGCCCCGCGGTTTCGCCCGCGTTATATTGTAGAACTCTCATACTAACTTTGCATCCCCTTTTTACCCCTTTAAGAGGTGATTTTCAAAAAATATTTAACACGTGTACACGTACAATATTTTACACACACCCAGAAATTGTATGGTTATGAATTTCATTCGAATAACAATCAAAAATGGCAAAGTTAAAACTTTACTAACTTTGCACTCCCGTTTTACCCCTTCAGGGGGTGAACGAACATAAATCTATTCGTAATGCTCTTCTACGTAATATAAGGAGCGCGAGATAGGATCTATCCCCGAAGAGGGAGCGAGGAAGGCGGAGGCCTCACCCGCGCGTCGGTGGTGCTGGTGGCGATGCGGATGTGGTGGCGGTCGGCGCTGTGGTGCGCCACGAAGTGCAGGTCGGCGGCGGCGTGCGCGCCCGCGCCGTCCGCCAGCTGCGCGCTCAGCCGCACGCCCGTGATGCCGTCCAGCACCTCGCGGTAGTTCGGCTCGCGCTCCAGCTCTGCGGGCCCGCCTCACTTCGTCAGCGACGCCACGCCAGCCGGGAGCGGCAGTGGACGCGAGTCTATCGGTCGCGCAGCGAGCGGTATCGACGAGGCCGCTCGCTCTCGGGCCTCCGACTGGGCCGAGACCCAGAGGGGAGCCCGAAGCACGAGTGGTTACGACCGTTGAAAGTCCACTGCTGGACCTAGGCCTCCCCTAAGATAGGGCGATTTTTGCCCATAATTGCCACGCTGGGTAAGCGTGTTGACAATCGCAGAGCGCAGCTTTTGCGACAGGGCCTATGTCCAGCACTGGACTCCCAAAGGGTTGTATGACGATTATAAAGATAGTAAACGCCCATGAAAAACATAAATGTGAAACAGGCGGCCAATTTCAAATGCGTGTTGGCCGACATTTCCGACAAAAGATATAATAAAAAAATTTAAAATTTATTTATAAGAACATACAACATTTTAAAATAAAATTATAACACCAAGCTTATAACTCAGCTCTATAAATTGAAGCTCTAGATTTAGCTAGTCTCTTGGCTAGTCTTCATCTACTAGTCATACATATTTTATATCTGGTTAATCAACTTCTGTATCTGGAAATTTTTCTTGATATATTTTGTTTTAAAAAAAGTAGGTTAGATTTTGATCTGTAGGTCAGTCAGTGAGCTATATAAAAATGACGATTTATAAACGTTAATATCAAAACACACGGTTAATGTGATAATAGTGGATGGATACTTGTTAAACTATAAGATTTTAACAACTAAAAAATTTCATTTCATTATCTTAAATAAATTTTGAGTTACGTTAAAATACAAACACGCAATATTAAATATTTAAATTTTATCTAAAACTAATATTACATATGTTATACTTTTTTGATTACTACCGTCAAAAATGTATTAATTATGTTAGGAGTCAAATAGCGCTCCACTTACTTATCTCTTTGTTGTTATTGTCATTATGTAACCTAAGTAGTAACTCGGCGTGTATTGCATGCAATCCACTATTTAAAATATACACTTTACTGAAACATTATACACCTAATACGCATCATACCTTTATATTCACCGAATATAAGTACTTCTGTTAGTGCAATTTTTAACACGACATATATATATATATATAAATACAACCTGCTTGTAATAATAATATTTATTAAAGAATAGATATGCACGAAAATTTTATCACTGATTTGGATAACAGTGAATCTAACAAGGCATACGCCTGATATGTTGCAACCAATAATCAAACAGTACAAACAAAAACTCACCATAATGACACAAAATATTAGAAGTATTAGGCGTAATTTCAATGAATTCGAAATTTTACTAAAAACTTGATTTTATTCCGGATATAATTACTCTCACTGAATGTTGGCTTACAGGTGACGAAACACTTCCTATACTAAAAAATCTACATAACTCTATTATATCTATCTACATAACTATATTATTCCCCACTTGCTACAAAAAATCTACATAACCAAAATGATGGTGTTGTTGTTTTCCTCAACAATAAACTAGATACACATATAGACGAACCAGATATATCAGATGCCAATTGTTTAGTTACTATTTTGAATAACACTGTTGCTATTGTATCTATTTATAGATCACCATCTCACACACACACATATAACCTTTCTTAAATACTTTAGAGACATTTCCGGATACGCTAAATAGATATTCCAATATAATCTTAATTGGAGATATAAACATTAACATTTACCCTAATTCTGTCAATAAACAAGCATTAGAATATCTGAACCTATTAGCAACATTCGGTCTTACTCCCACACATCTCTTGCCAACGCGTATTGATTGTTGCTTGGACCACACAAACGTTAAAACATCCCACCCCTTTTATATGTGATACAAAGTAGTATCACGGATCATTACCCAGTTTTACTTGCCATAAATAAGAAACCTGAACAAATAAACCAAACCATTACAGTCCCAAACATCAATTACAGTCAAATAACATGTGATCTACATGAAGTAAATTTGTCATCAATCTTCCAAACGAATGATCCTGAACAGGCTATCAACAATTTAATTACTATAATAAGCAATATTATAGCACAAAATACAGAATATAAAACTTATTCTAAACGCAAAACTCCATAGAAACCATGGATAACAAATGGTTTGTTAAGATGTGTAAAGCACAAAGATAAACTGCATTCAAAATTAAAAAAAAATCACCAGACAATGAAATTCTTAAAATAACTTACAATAGATTATCCGAAGTTATCTTACTAAAATCATAAAAAAAGGGCTAATATTAGTTATGAAAAAGCACAACTTGAATTGGATAGCTCTACTAGTGTCAAAAAAACTTGGGAAGTCATAAATAAAATAACACGTTACAAAACAGCAGAACATAGTTTCTCCGACCTCTTGTAACCTAATAATGACCCAAAGAAATCTGTGGATGAAATAAACAAGTACATCTGTGAAGGAGGAAAGACACTGGCAGATAAAATAAAAGAACAATTACGATCACAAAATACTACTCTCTTAATAAAATCCGAATTAAAACCGAAAGTTCTTTTGTATTACTGAACACTGATTGCAAAGATACTGGTTGGGATAACATTTCTAACAAAATAGTAGAGGATAACGCATTGATTTTAGTCCCACTGATTACGCATATAACCAATATATGTTTTGCATCCTCTACTATACCAGCAGCACTTACAACTTACTAGAAATATACCAATACACATAACAGGTGACCTTAAAACTCTTCAAAATTACCGACCAATATCTCTATTAAATTCTTTATCAAAAATTGTTGAAAAACTGATTAATAAAAGGCTTATTAAATATCTTAAAGACAAAAATATCTCTCACCAAATCAGTTTGGTTTTCGGGGAGGAAGATCGACTAGTGATGCGGTATCGGAGCTCACTAATTTCTTGATCAGTGAACTGAATTATGGAAAAAAATGTATTGGGATATTCCTTGACCTTGCAAAAGCTTTCGTGACCGTATCCATCCTCTTCTGCTTCGGAGACTTGAGTTACTTGGCGTAAGGGGGGAACAACTCAATCTTTTCAAAAGTTATCTGAGCCATAGACAACAAACAGTTAAATCAACTAGTAGTAGCTTTATTAGTGAACCTCCTCAAGGGAGTGTGTTGGGACCTACGTTATTTATCATCTACATTAACGACATAATTCATAGTACCCTGAAAACTGATAGAATAATTGCATTTGCATATGATACTGCTCTAATGTTTAGTGGTAGTGACTGGGAAGATGTCACTGCAAATGCCCAAATTGGCTTTACTGAAATACAACAAAAATTGAATGGGCGCCTACTAACTTTAAAATTTTTAACTTTTTTAATTACTAAAAATTCTCAACCATCTACAAATTCTTTGCATCTCTTCGCCCACCAGATAAATTGTAGATTTAAAAATAGTACTTATGTTTGTCCAAAATTAGAAAATGTTTCAACATATAAATATCTTGGCATAACATTAGATTCCTTATTAACTTTTAACACTCACATAAATATTTTAACGCAAAGAATTCGGAACTGCAGTTGTTAGAAATATAAGACAAATTGCTACAGAAAAAAATTTAAAAACATTATACGTAACTCTATGTCTGTCTCTCTTGTCGTACCGTATTACTATTTGGGGGGGGTGCTACTAAAACGAATATGTTACCGCTAGAAAGGGAAAGGGGAGCACAGAGATCTGTGCTCAAAGTTATGTACATTCTACCCTTTAAATACCCTACCTCAAAACTCTATATACATAGCAAAGTTTTAACATTGAGACAATTGTACTTACTCTTACTATGAAGACCTACTACCTAGAACTTACTCTCAACTATGTGTATACTGTATATACACAGTATAGCTTCATAGTCTGTATATTTATGTAATGTGTGCGTAAATAATGTTTTGTATTAACAAACCTTGTATTACATTAGACCATATACACACACATCCTCACCTTCATGCACACTACAGAGCATAGGTGCCTATAAGAACAAGCTAGACCTAGTTTAGGTACCTAAGTATCAAAATGTATTTTAGATTAAGTTTCCTTTTGTTGTTGTATAAAGTTATTATTATTATTAGTTATAAAATAGTAAAAAGTGGCTCCAAACGGTTCGTGTAAAAATACACACGGCTGCTGCGTCGCCAGTTCTTTTTGAACTTGGCAGATACGCTGCCGCGTGTCTCGACATGAGCCGGCGCACTCACTGAGCAGCTTGTAGAGGTCGAGCCGCAGGTGCCAGACGGCGCGGTGGCCGGGGACCAGCGCGGGCTGCTGCGGCTCCACGGCGCCGCCGCGGCCCTCCACCTGCACCTGCACCTGCAGCGACACGCCGGCCGCGCGCCACGCCGGCAGCGGAGACCCGTCGTGGTACGACACCACCATCTGCGGGCGCGGCCGACGGCTCATGTTGTATTTACAGAATTACTTTATAATTGCATTGATAAATGCTGCAGACACGGCGCTCTCTTCTCGGCACAAAAAGAGCACCGGCACAAATTCGTCTGCGCAGCGGTAGTGAGGTCCTCCGGATTAGTGGGGGCTGCAGGTTTAAGTCCCGTCTGCAGACGTGTTGAATTATTTCTATAATGTTAGGCTACGCGCTAGTGGTATCCGTGATATTACATGCGTGTATAAGCTGCGTTGACGCTTACTATGACGCGTTGTATGTTTTTTTGTCGGCTTAAGTCATATAACAATAATGATAAGGACATATCAAAATTTCTAACAGAATACTAGATTCAATATAAACGATTGGCGGATGTCGAATGTTGCGCCCCTTATTGTTCAAACGTTTTTAACCAAATTTCGAAATGCTCAGATGTGAATGTCATGCCAATTGCCAACGCCAATGCAATAGGCGAGCTCGCCTGCACCCGGTGAAAGGGGGAGGTCCCTAAGCAAGTGTTTTGTTAATTAAAGGCTTCCGTCACTCACATAAACATCGAACGGCATAGCTGGCTTGAAGACCTGCGGCGACCCGCCCAGCACGGTGACCGCCAGCGAGGAGTTGAAGATGCGCGCGATGCTGTACCCCTCCACCACTTCGTCCAGGAAGGGGTCCCCCACGGACGCCGTGATGATCACCTCCACTCCGTCCAACGTGGGCACCAATTGGGCCAATTCCGCGATCGGATATTTAAAATTGTACGTGCCGTTGAACTGAAATTAACCGGTAAGTGAGTAATGACTGAATTGCACCCACTTGAGTTTTGAACAAAATAAATTAAAAGCTTTGACTACATTTGACCAACCCGATGCCGCAAATTGTAGTGACCTTATCTTATGCGCCAACGGTAGCGGGTTCGATCCTCACCCAGACAGGAGATACATTTATATGATAATATTTTTGTTCTTGTCTGGGTGTATTAAAGTACTGTATTGTCATTCCTCTGTTGTCTAGCTCGAAGTCAGGTCAATGTATGAAATGTTATGTCAATATAATTATTACTATATTTTCGAAACAAACCATTTACGATGTTTCGAATATTTTTATTTTTCTTAGCCTATAAGTCCTAAATAATTTCAGGATTTTAGACCTGATTAGAAATTACAATAATGCATTTACATTTTAATTCTGTACAGCTTTTAAGCGACCCAGAATCATAAGTATTAAATTGATCTGTTAACAGATGGTGTATGTTGTTTGACAATGGCTGCACAGCACATGCTTTCCTTGGCGACGTGACATGATCTGATTTAATTTTACAAATGTTTTTTAACTGACTTTGTATAATATTAGATATATTTTATTGTTTATTGTTATATGATTATTTAGTTATTAACGATTATGTTAAGACTTCATCTTATAGTCTTGAGTATGCTGACCTGTTAGCTTATAAGATAAATTTTATATGTTCTGAACAAATGAATGAATAAATGTTAATTTCAATACGATACCTTCACTCGTTCTAGATAAAAGATTTTTGACAGATGGAATAAAGTAATATCCTTAAGTATATTTCCTTAAATACTTATTACTCTATATTTTTGTATATCTGTTTTGTTATAAGAATACTCACGAATCTTAAGTAAGGCAGCTTATCGTAGGGCGCGGTATAGTACGTGGAGTACACGGAGGGACTGGTTGTGTACGGGTTGTACTCGGGGTTGTTCTGGTACTGCAGCGCGTCGGGCTTCGCCATCCAGAACGGGTACTTCTCGTCCTGGACAATATGATACAAATACACAATCTTGTTATATCGGACGGGCCTGATGGCGCTAATGGTATTGATTTTATCTTTTGCGCTAAAGGTCGTCGGTTCGTACCCCACCCGGGACAAATATTTTTATGATGATATTTGGCAGAGTAGAATAGTAACTGCCCCCTGTAACAGGAGTCGTAAAGGGCGAATAAAGTACCAGAACCGAGATATGGCGATATATCTATTCGAAACAGCACCTCTCAACTGCAGAGGGCGGACAGAAATGTATGAAAATAAGTAGTCATTCTGAGTCAAGTTCTTGTAGTTTCTTTTTCGGAGAACCTAACGCTGGACTACTCAGGCGTCAATACCAACGCCACCGGGCAGGGCAGCATTAAATAGCGACCGCTTGCCCTGCATACTCGCGTGCGGTTGACAGGGTATACTCACAAAGTTGAAGAGCCTCGTCTTGACCTGCTGCTGGTCGTACCACCAGTCGGGCTGGTCGAGCTGGTTGGGCTGGCCAGGCAGCGGGCGCCGCTCCACCGGCCGCCCGAACTCGTCCACCGGCCCGCTGTACTCGTAGGGCTGGTAGCCGGACTCGTTGTAGATGTACGGGTTGTAGTTCGGACGCACTACGGAGCGTCGGCGGTGGTTTATTACAAGTCTTTCATATATTAGTGTACAATACATACATATATCACACCTCTAGATGAACACTGAAACATTATTTATTCTTTCCTACAATTATAGAAACATTGCTTACATTTTAAATTCGCAAGTTTAAACGAAATATCGAATTCCTTCAAAAAGAAATCAACAGCAACTTGTTGAGTAAAAGGTTTTTTGCGTATATGTGTGCGAATCGTGCTTTATTTAAAACAATTTTGAAAAGGGCAAAAAAAACAATTTTGGATTGATGAAGTTTTCATCCAGGGGTGCGATATATATAGTTGCAATTGCATCTATACCTGAACCAATTTTATTTTATAGAACGAATAAAAAAAAGTCCCGTCAAGACACAAGTGTGGTAGTAATTAATGTGTACACTGTGCGGTACCGGCAGAGTATATAGTACCTCCCTTTTTACCAGATACCGGAACCGATATATAGCGGTATATCCACGAAAATAGTATTCCCAAGCATTCTCACCTCTTTAATTTAGTAAATTTCTTATTTATCAATCGCTTTAAACTTGTAAAAGACATTTGAGTGTTTGTAGGTAATTAACTACAAACATGGAAAAAATGGCGTAGATGTATCAGCACAAAAAGAACTCTAGAGAGTTCGACGCTAGAGTTGCACAACGGCAGTGCAGTACGCCGACATGGTAAAGATGCAGGATCGATTCCCGCCTGACTCCTGGACACAAGTGTTTTTTTCCTGGTAAATATTACTCTCACCTCTAGTATACTGGCTGGTGGAGTAGCCCTGCGTCATGCCGAACTGTCCGCGGTTGTTGAACTGGCCTTGCGCGTAGTAGTGAGGACGGTACTGAGGGATGGGGCGCACGGTGGCTTTCAGCGTGAGGTTGCCGCGGACCGGCGCGCCTGACGTGTAGTTCGCCATGATCTTGCCGTGGATGTACTGGTCCGTGTTGAAGAAGAACGCTGGCATGGTTACATTTACCTGGGGACAATAATATGATTATTAGATATTCATGAGTATTAGCCATTATAAAATAGTCTGACACATTTACATATTCGTGTCGTCTACAATATAGAATAAATTAAGTTCTATAAAGACTCTCTGCATCTTCTACTAGAAACCCGGTGTTTTTAAAAACAAAATTAGTAATAATAAAATGGCATAACAACGTTTGCCAGGTCAGCTAGTATTTTGATATATTCTTTAATAATGTACGAGTTCCGTGAAGAGCCAGCGGAGTAGAATAGTGCTTCCCTATGTATCGTAAGAGGCGACTAAGGTAATAGAATTGACTGATGGCGGTTTCAACCCGAAACAGCGTGGTTTAGACACAACAGGACAGGGATAGGCAGCAGCGTTGCCGTCGGAAAGCTGTATTTGCCACTACACCTGCCCAGCGCGGCAATTATGGCCTAAATTCCCCCTAACTTAGGGGGACCTACGTCCAGCAGTGAACTTCCAATGGCTGGTATGGTGCTAATGATTACTGACCCATGTGGCATAATGATAATTTGGATGGTTTTCTCACTTAATGTTAATGAAATAATTCCGTAATAAAGAGGTCTGAACTTTGATAAACATCATACAGAGTTTACAGGTCAATGTAAAAAGATACAATAATGCTTTGTTTATTGGGTTCTTCTATAAGTAAAGATTCACTTATAGAAAAATCCAATAAACAAAGCTTGTTTGCTACAAAGCGACTGATAAATTGTTGTTACCAAAAAAGTCCACTTTCCTAACCATAAGTCAAGAGATCATCTTTAATAAATATGATTGCAAAAATTTTGAATAAAATAAAAAAAAATATTACTCTAAATAAATTGGAGTAGTAACACTCACTTCAAATCTGGTCTGGTAGTATTCTTCAACGAGGAACTGCGCCTCCTCGACCTGTCCGAGAGCTTCCACCCTGATCGTCCATTCACCATACAGCGGTTGATCTGACAGTTGATAATGAAGACTCACTGTACCGAAGTTACTCTGAAAGATGATGAACAATATTAATCATACTACATTCTACGATATTACTTATGTTAAACACGTTTTTGAGACACTGAATAAGATTATAGACTAAACAATTGTAAAGGACTCAGTACTGAAGTGACAGGCCAGATGGCGCATTAGGTAGTGTTCCTACAAATATCTTCATCACGAATATTTGTTTCTACTGTGTCCGGATGTTAAACATGAATAGAAACTATACACACTTGTTGGCGTGTGCAGTATTGGTATACTATGCCCGATAGTTCCCGCGTTCTCCTCAGTGTGTCCGCGGGATCGGTGCGGGACTGACAACTGTTTCTAGAGGGTGTCTCTGAGTACAGACCTCGGCTCAAATGCTTACACTAAAACTAATTAATTATCGGTAATTTCTAACTAGCTAGTTATAATATTCAAGATAAACAACATTAATGTTACTCGTATTTCTATAGACATAGCTATACCTGTAATCACCTATTCACGAGGAACTGGAGAAACTCAGTTTAAGTTACACAATACACTATAAAAACCACCGATTCTTTGCATTTTTATCCTATTATTGTACTGATACAATAAACTAATGACTAAATGTTTAAATTTGAATGCAAACATGTGTCTTTATGTTACACTTTCTCAGGTTAACCATACAAATGTTCCTATCATGGACTATTTTTTATCCCTGATAATCCTGACAAGATGCAAAATATAATTAAATTTGGTTGATTGAATGAAAATGAAGATTATCAATTGATTAATTAATAATAAGTATTAATATTAATAAACATTACATACAATCTGAGTACCACTTTTTATTAAAGCTACTAAATTAAATTTCTTCATAAACAATTAGTTCTCATGATTTAATTTGATTGGCAAACAAAACAAATATTACTAGGATTAATTGTTTAAGGAAAATAATATATCTTAGTTCTTACCTGTCTTGACAGCCACCTCTTCATGATTCGTCCATTCGGGTCTAGAATAAACACGTCAATGGCCCGGCCAAATGCTTTCAATTCCGTGTTAATTGGGATGGCGCGAAAACGAACTAAAATATGTATATCATATTAGTTTTTTGATATTCAAACTTTTTAAAGTCTATTTACTGATGAGCATAAAAAAACTACCTCTAAAGTAAATCTTATGTACTCTTCACTTATACTTTTAAATTGCAAGGAATTATGAACTAAATGCTAGCTATGATTAAATTTGCCATTTAAATAATTAGTTACCTGTTTGCCCCTGCATATATACAGGTTTGTCCATCTGGATGAATATGGTCATGAACCTCCTGGAGAAGGCCAGTTGGGTCTCGTTAACGAATGCTCGCCCACCAAACGGATTATCCAAGTACAAACCCTCGACCCTCAGTTTGTAGTCACCAGGCACTGATGTTACTGGTATCTACAAGTTTTATGGTATTGAATACACAATTAAAGCTGTATTTGAAAAATTTCATGAAATAATTATTTAGTTTAAATTAAATAATATTCATTAATGACAAAACTTGAAAGTGATTATACTTTTAGAGGTTATATATAATTGAGGTATTATTTCACTTTTTATCCTATTAACACCTGTTGTGACTTGTAGACATTTTAATTAAGAGTTCTCATACCCTCATGTTCAATATCTCAGGTACACCCTCTTTAACTCTCTGTATGACATCACTGATTTCCACTCCATCCCTGGCTATGGATGCCCTAACTGTCATCTGCAGTCGAGCTTGTAGGATATTGGCTGATATTTTGTAGATCTGACCAGGTCTCACCATACGGGATGCCACTATAAAATATGTACTGTAAAGAAAATAAAAATTTCACTTAATTATTTTCATTTTAAATAAATAAACTCCCACAACATCTCTTAAAGCTTAAATTAGTAGCATAAATTAAAATAAATATTTATTTGGGTGCAAATTATACCTCCTTTCGGCACACTACCAAATGCACCATCAGGATCCTATTTAATATTAATATATTTGAATGCATCTGAGAAGTAACTTACTTGTCTTGTTTTAGTAATATGATAAGGAAATAATTTGTGCTATAGTGTGCTATAGTGAGACAAAACACCATAGCTCAGTAAGTAGTCAGGTCGAAAATGACAAATATTTTGATGGTGTCCTGAGAATATTTAATAACAACACATATATTTCAATCACGAGTACTCATAAACCAGTACTAATAACTGCATAGTACAAGTTATACTGAGTCAATATTGAAGACATCAGTCATCATTATCATCATACCAGCCATCAAAGGCCACCCCAAGACAGAGGGTATGTTGCCCATAATTACTGTGCTGGACAAGCATGTTTGCAATCTTAGAGAGCAGCTTTCTCAATGGGGACACTGCTGCCCATCCCTGTCCTGCACATTTGAGCTGACTTTTGGGCATGGGTATACCGCCATTGTCGGTCCTAGATCCTTAGTCGCCTCTTACAACACCTGGTACAGTGGCTGCTCTGCTAGTACAAACAACATCAGTAATTTTATCTAAATGTTAGTTCAGTGAATTGGTTTGGGATTTCAATCGTTTTTGAAGATTTTAATTTGCATAAAAAATGCAACAGATTTAAAATACTTTACACCATAGACTATAAGACTATAATTACTTACGCTTCATTAATGATAAGGCTGGTTTGCTCTAATGGTGCACTTTTGTATGAAGTGCTGTAAGTACGTCCATTATCCCATGATGGTCTGGGCGTGTTATCAGAGTTGTAAGGATTCTGTTTGTAATTAAGATCATTCCTGTTGTCGTATCTTTGATTAGTATCATATGAGTTCTGGTTTGTATTGGCCTGATTCCTGTTCGGATATCTTCTGTTTGGATCATATGGATTTTCGTATCTAGGATCCGTTTGACCTGTGCCTAAGTAGTCATTAGTGGATTGACTTGTATCTGGATTATATGTGGGTGAGGCATAATCCTGTGCCGCGCAGTATTGTAAAATTATAACTGAACTTATACAAATAGATATGAGATTCATCTTTCAGTCTTGTTTATGAAACCTGTAACAATCAATTTAGGTCAGTCAATGCAAAGATCGCCTATAATTACCAATAGTATCCAAAGCCATTAAACAGTATTAAGAACAATTACAGTTACAGAATTTGTAAGTAAAATGCACTGAATATAATTTACATGGACATTTAATTCATATTAAAAGATAATTCATGTTAGAAGATTCAAATTACGTAGTCGTTACCTAACGTAAACAAAAGAATAACAACAAATATAGTTAAAATACTTAACCATTACTACGTAAGTACACGCGAAATTTATACAATAACTAAATAGCATGGCTGCAATACATGATTAGCCTTAATTTTAATTTAATAAAAACTTAACAACAACTTAACCTGAAGTTAACGCCCATGGAAACGCCTGGCTTCACAATTTTGCGGCACTAAAAATAAAACATTAACTTATATGTTCACTTTGAAATTTTAAATTTATCTACTTATTGGAAATCATATTCACAGATTTTATTCAAAGAAATAAACAAATACTGTAAGGCATCCCATTACTCACTTCATTCAGAAAAAAAAGCTTGTGTTCTTTGCGCAGCCGCACCACGCCCGGCGATTCATAGTGTTGTGATAAATGATGTTAACCGATATAAACTATCGATACTTACCATGGACAAGAAGACGGTGTAGTCCTATGAATATTTCCGGTATTATGTAAGGCATGTTCGAAAATACTAGAAAAATAATACCATAGATTCACTCTTTGGATGCTAACAGGAAGTTAACATTTTACGTTGGTTATTTTTGTCTTTGTGTTCGTATCGATACAAATTATGTTACATTAGGTTATTTTACATTTAGTTCGTAAATAAGTTAAATGACGATGAAATATATCTTATTAAAAATCTTTAAGGTCTTAATCAAGAATAGCAGCACAACACAGTCAAAAATGGGATAATAGTAACAGAAGCAGAACGTGTTTATGAATTTGGAACTGTAAGAATTTTTATTCCCAAACTCGAGATAAATTAGAACATTTTATTGCATTATATCAGACAGTTTCCTGATATAGAACTTACTAAGTATTTTTTGTTCATGAAAGATGCAACAGGTATTATTATTTAAATAGATATTCTAATATCTGAGACGCAAATCCCGGTAATTCAAACAGGGCCGGTCTAAAAATATTCGAGGCATTAAGCTTACTTGTAACTTGGTTTAGCTAGGCTATTTAACATTAACATCAAGGCCCTCGTGGAAAATCACTGCTAGATATAAGCCTTCCTAAGAAGTATTTTTAGTCGGTTAAGGTAGAGGTATTAGGCGTGGTAGTAATCACAGAGCGTAGCTTTGCGACGGGAATACTGTTGCCCATCCTAGCCCTGTTGCATATGAGCTATACTGTTGAATGAAAGGATAAATTTAACATAATTTGTTGGTTCCTGTATCGTAGTCGCTTCTTACAGCACCTGGTACAGAGGGTCTTTCTCTGTACCTAGTGCTGTAAGCTATTCTACTCGAGATGATATCCCACAGGTAGCTTACATATAACGGCAAAAGCCCAAAGTCGACGAATACAAAATTCTGGATTTTTTTAATTTATATGCGTATATCATAGTGAGAGGTAAATAAGTAGGTAGCTTAGAATCTCTCTTGTACGGGGATCAGAGAACATAGAAGATACCATTATAATACTCTGCGTATGCCCATTGTACTGTTTCAATGGTACATGTTTTTTATATTATATATAGGTATACAGTAAAGTATATTATTATCATTATTATATTTAATATGGGAGGGGATCGAACCAACGATCCAAACTAAAAGATTAGACAGTAGGTAGGTACTGAATGCAGCATTGCACTCAGTAAATAGCAAAGTGCGGGATTTGAGATTTTTCAATATAATTCAGGAAACGTAATAGTGCTTTAGATGCTAAATAGTTATTTTTAAAATAATTTATGTGCTTAGATCTAGTTCGCAGTCTTAAAAGCTATAATATCGAAATGTTCCTGATTCCTGATACCAGTACCTGTTTTTAAGTTTATTTAGGACCTTACCACTATCGATAGGAAAACGGCACTCTCTTGTTCCAGCAACAGCCATAACGTTTTGCGTTCTCACTCACTCCCCCTAGTTATTTATCTTATCGCAAGATACAGTTGTATCATATCAAGCAACCAATAAGTAACAGGAAACGAAGCGTCAAGGCGTTTGCGCACAAGACAAACTTCCCATTTTTAAAACGAAGGGTTTATTTCAAACTGGCATTCCTGCACACTTTATTTTGTGTCTCCAAGGAACACGTTTTTCCGCGATCAAAAGTATTAGCTATATGTACCTCCCTACTTGAGTTTCGCTTGCAATTTCATTAGTCGATGCACCGGTTAAGCTGTGAAAGCGTAACAATTACTTTCACATTTGGTAAACTGGATCTTTCAAACGCAGAACTTCGATGGCTGTTCGTGAAGTTTCTTACTTGTTTCTTCTATAATTATCCCTTTGACACGTCGGTTCAAATAATATTGGATCGAACCACCATCTTACTCCCAACTTTCGGCTTATCGTACAATATTCTCGTTAAAGAAAATAAAAAAACGATTTGGTTGTGATAGATAAAAAATTCCGAATTATCATTTTTTTTGAGGATGAAAGGATGGTTTGCCCTCTTGTTACGTCAAATAATGATTTTTTAAATAATGTGTTACTACTATTGGGAGATAAAACTTATAATCGTGTCAGTGGAAATTAAATACTAAAAAAATATAATAAAAGGATAAAAATTATTGGGGCTAAATGGAAACTTGAAATAATAAGGCAAGATATTTATTATCTCCCACTGAAATAAGCTGAGTACTTTTACATGAAAGTATACTGAACACAGGCACATTGATAGGGGATAACAAAATAAAAAATATTCTCATTTATGAAATTCTAATTAACCACTGAATTCTCCACAAGTTAGCAGGACCTCATAAACAAAGGAATTGAACAACAAAATAAATAAATCACCAAGTGATATGATGAAGTCTAAGCCCGCCGAGCGCAGTACCACTACTGCAGCGAGACGAACAAGAGAGTCCATTAGGGTCGGGTACCTCCGGGGCTCCTCTTCCATTGAAAACTCACAGTACGCCGGCATCCAATTTATCTTTTGACAAAAAAATCTGTACAAAATATATTAAATATATACTCTGTAATGCTAAAAACTGTAACGCTACCTCGTCAATAGTTCAATCACGATTATTAAATGATTTAAAAACACAACTTGTTCACCGTGCAGAACAACATTAATAGGCCGCGGGCGGCGCCCGCGGCGCAGACCTATATACAAGTCAACATTTTAAAAACATACTCCTCGCTGCGTCGGGAGTACCGCGGCTGCTTCTGATTTATAATTCCGTTGCTTTAATTTCATACATTCATGTGGTCTTACGATCTAGTCGCATATCGCGTCCTTTGCTTATCGTCCGTGCGTGGCATCATAATATACATAGTTAATTTGTTTTTTATATATATAGAGTTGTGGCGAGGCGTGTGTTAGTTTCGCTCGGACTCGTCACAGTCGCGGGAGATGTGGCCGGGCTTGCCGCACACGTAGCACGTCTTGGTGCCGTCGGGGCAGTTGCGTGAGATGTGGCCTGCCTTGTTGCAGTTGTAGCAGGTCTGGCCGGAGGAGTCGCGCCCGCCTTCGGGGCAGTTCCGCGCGATGTGCCCAGTCTTGTTGCAATTGTAGCACGACGGCTCATCGGGACTCTGCGTGCATTCGCGCGCTATATGTCCCGTACCGTTACATCTATAACAACCCATACACTTTAACATGACAAATGAAGTATAAAGTTTAAAACAATGGAAATATTCGATGTAAATGAGATTTCTAGTCTCCAGTTTCAATCTGATAAAACAAGTAGTAGAAATACCTTGATGTGCCTCAGTTTTCATTCTACCGTATAATTAAGATTAATTATTACCAAATATTATGAAGATTATTTTCGTTTGCTTAATGACGACACAACATCAAAATCTAGTGAAGTTACATGGAATAAACATCGAACAAACTTATATATTAAACGATAAACAAAGGGCGTAGGCACTAAGCAGCCAAGGTGAAGGTCACCTGTTCGGTGGATAGAACAGACGATCGAACATGTGCCATGGCCTCGTTGTGTGGCCCTGAGCGACCAAACTACAGCGTGCCACTAATTAGACATTATAATTTGAATCTCCACAGGTCTGAAATAATACAATAACAATTTTGAATCGATCTCTGAAGAATTTTCCTCCTTGTCATCGTGATCATTGCTTTGAGTGCTTCTATAAAATGTTAGCTATATAACTCATTAAATATTACACCTGCCCAACGATTCTCTTTTGTATGCGCTACCTTGAAAAAAAAAAAACTTTTTTCATTTACAAAAATCGCCGCCGTAGTTACCAGCTTTTCTTCTCTTTTGTCTGTTATACAGATTTGTTAACATAACCAAACGAAAAAATCACAAAAATAAATACGGACCGCAAGACGGACAGAGCACCAGGTTAGAAACACATCATTGATAAACTGGTAATTGCAACAAAGGCCATTTCGCATTGGGCATTTCAAAGGAATAAGGGGAAAGGTGTACCTGTAACAACGGTCGGCTTCTTCCTTACAGTCTCTCGCGAAATGCCCTGTGCGGTTGCACTTGAAGCACTTCTCGCGCTGACGGTTGAAACCGGAGTCACGCGGGGCGACGCCGCCCTGCGTGCACTCGCGGGCAAAGTGCCCTGTCCGGTTGCACTTGTAGCACACGCTTGAACTCATCGCTGTAACAATGGGGCTGGTTATTTTATGCGGCATCACCTGTTTGTTGTGGTCTCGCCGCTGTTCTGATACCCCATACAACGAAATAACGGCGTTGCAAACTATTATTGGGTGTTATTAGGTTACAAAATGGCTATACTGAGGAAAAACAGTATAGCATACTCGACACTTTGTTGAGATATAAAATAAATAAGGTAATTGAAGAACTTTCATTACTTTTAATTGATATTCTCTATTTTACCTAATCCTTCCGACAGCAAAAAAAAAATTGCATCATGACAGTTTCAAATTTCAAAAATCGATAAGAGAAATTCATTGTCTAACCTACTGACAAACTTTCGTACTCATGACCTTGAACATATGACGTGCCCGCGACACAAATCAAGTATACGGTCATTAACCTCGGCCTACGCCCGCTGTTAGCGCCGCGCGTCCGAGTCCTCACTCAAAGTGCAGGTGCGGGCGCGTAGTTCAAATGTAGAACTGTGATCGCAAGCGGCGTCAATGTACATTTGAATCGACTACACACGCCTGCGCCTGCCTCACGTTCTCTGTGGCCACTGAGTACAACTCCGACGCTGCCGGTGACGTGACCTGCGATAACGGGGGCGCAGGCGCCAAGATCGCACTGAATTGCGTATGATTGTCATCAATTGACATGCGCATACTGAACCAATGGAGTTGATAAAGAAAAAGGGGGAGTGCTACGATGCAAAATGATTGAACAGTTATTAACTGCTATTTTTAAATAAATTATTTAAATTTTATAATATTTTATTTGTTTATATTTGTATTAAGCTAATGTTCTAGGTAACAGCTCTAATTGATGTGAACTCACTTATGTCCATCTTAACTACAATATCTATTGTAGTTAAGATGGACATAAATAATTAACACTGAATATGTCACCTTATGTATGTAATAATAATGTAAACAAAGTATGAATCAATTAAAATGACATTACTAAGTCAATACATACTTATACTCAATAAAAAACTCTACTAGGCTATGATTGACATAAATAACTTTTTTATTTTACAGAAAGAGGTAAACTGACCAGGTGTTTATAATTTATATTTTATTAGGTAAATTAAATGCATTATCCTGATAAACCTTATAACAGGAAGAGGTTCTCAAATCCTAATTTACAAGTTGTGCTAAATAATAATATCTATAATTTTCTTTTTTAATCAAATAATAAAGTAAAATGTAGAGAAATCACATGGTAACAACACTTGCAATTAGCATTTCTATTAATGAAGAATAATGTATCATTAATTTGAACATATGAATGAAGTACATGAACACTTAAAAAACAAGGAATAGTTGATGATATAATACTATAATTGAATTGAATTACCTTTAAATGTCAGTGATATCTCGAGAAGAAATCAAACAGTTACAATTCTTAGAAAGTTGATGATTGGAATTGATCGCTGTATACATTTTCATGCGGACAGAAGATTGAGTTAGTAATGGCTTAATAGAGAGTGAAACACTTATGTGATGTGTTGTAAATTGAGATGTGGTATATATTGTTAGTATTTCAAAACTTAATGACTGCTTAATTTTTCATACATAGATAATTTTATCTATATTTCGCCATATGGCAATTCACATGTTGATAGTAAATTCTATTGGTTATAAATTATAGATAGACATTTTTAAAA
>JACJUM010005602.1:1774914-1796821 GCA_020976665.1 Heortia vitessoides
ATGATTATTTGCACAGTTATTCTTTATAAGGGTCATCAGAATCTAGTAATTTGTGTTTTGGAAATTAAAGTTGACATAAGGTTTACCTGATAGTAAAGTCACCATTGCCTAAAGATGCTTGTGTTATCACAAAGGTATCACTAGTGTGTCATGTTTATAATTATGTATATTACTTTTGTTGACATAACATCACAATACCCAATAATTTCACTGGCTCTCTCTCTTCAAACTGAAACAAAGGAATTCAAACACTGCTGTGTCGTGGTAGAAACAGGGAGAGCAAGGTGAAGACCCTTTGTAAGAGGTCTACCTCGTGTAAAATAATATATAAGGCACTTTTCATTATGCCTGGACATAGCCTGATTATAGCCTAAGTCCCCAATTGTACAGTCTTTACTATGTATTTTTTATATTGTAACTGCAAATTTAATGTGTACATTATAGGTATTATTATTTTTAATAACATATAAATATGGTCATTGATTTAATATGTGGTATTCTTTTGTCAGATATGATAAATATGATAACAATTCAGTTCGAGCCGTACTGCACAGAGTGGGTCCATTCTGCCGGGGATCCGATATCAGCATTGGCAGTGTAAGTATATATATCAGGTGTGCATATTTGCCTGATTTTTTAATATAAACTAGCTGGTCGCGCCTTACTTATTATATTATATCGCGACTTAGACACCTGCTTATTCTGAATGATAAGATAGCCCAATTTAATTCTCATAACATAGGCTAGGCTATCTGCCCATAAAAGTCGAATTAATATCAGTCTCACAGAATTAGCCCCCAAAAACAGACAGACAAAAATTTCAATAATGGTCTTTTTTTATAATTTTGAATTACAAACAGGCACTTCGATTTTATTTATATATTAAACTCATGCATATAAATCATATTAGATGTGTGCTTTACAAGAGACGTGTATACACTGCAAATTAATATTTTGTTAGTAATTTGAGGAAAACAGGCCTCCCTAATGAATCATATGCTGCATTGAAAAAAATACTGCGCGGAAATAAGTTAACAAGCACAAAATGTTTTACGAACTTTGTAAGTGGTTATTAATTTTTACGATAGCTAGAGCTGTTACCCATTGTTCATTACCTTTAAATTTAACCTCACTTAGTAGAGAAAGATTGTAAGATTGTAATATTCTTGTGAAATTACCAACAGCGCCTAGCGATTTCACGCGTGTTTAACCCCCTTAGAGGTGAATTTTCAAAAATCTGTTATAAAAGGAACCTCTTTGCAAAATATAGATGACAAGGGTCAAAATAATTATATGTACAGCATATAATAGTACATTTGAGACGTTCTTTGTAAGAGGCCTACCTCATGCATGTCCATCCCAATCTGCGTATCTTAAGTGTAACAGGGCGGGGATGGTTGCCATCACGTCTGACAAACGCGGCAATTGTGGGCAGCTTCCTAAGAAGCTATACCCAGCAGTGGACGTTCTTAAGCTGCTACAATCATGCTGATCACGGTGATATATCCTCTTTTAGGTCAGAAAAAGGTTCCAATAGAATACACGTGTTTGACGGCACGCAGGCATCTGGCACACCGCTCCATGTCTTTGAGACTCTCCACCAGAGCACGGTCGCTACTATAAAATACAACCCAGTGTTCGAGACGGCGGTGTCCGTGGACAAGGCCGGCATAGTTGAGTACTGGACGGGCCCCAAGCACGAGTACAGGTTCCCCAAAGTGGTGGCATTCGAGTCTAAACTCGACACGGACTTGTTTGTCTTTGTCAAGAACAAAACATACCCCACCGCGCTCGCCTTCTCGCCGGATGGGAAGAAGATGGCTTCGATCAGCCTTGATAGGAAGGTAAGTAGATTTTATCTACACCACTTTAATAATATAAATGGGAATTCGTAACGGAAGGTAGGAACACCGCTACGAAGGTAGGAACACCCAGACACAAAACAAATAATTTCCAGTTAATTTACGGCACTCCTAACCAGTGTGCTGTAAGGGTCGTCAAATTTAGAATGAAACATTAAACTAATCACGATTTTATCTTTAAAATATGCACTATAATTCACATAAAATGATTAAATTACTAAAACAACTATTGAAAAATAGGTGTTGGGTGATAGTAGGTAAATTTACGGTTTTAAGTATGTATTTTTTAATACCACGTAATAAAAAAGAAATTGTGGCAGTTGCTAGGTGAAGTAAAAAAAGGAAAATGAACGAACTTCTATTTATACTACACACACAGAAAATGCTCCATTCTAATCGCATAATCACAACATAGAATAAAACAAAGTCATTTTCCGCTGTCTGTCTGTCTTTATGTATGCTTCGATCTTGAAAACTACGCAACGGATTTCGACGCGTTTTAAATAAATAGAGTGAATCAAGAGGAAGGTTTGAATCTATTAATACACGCATAATATAGTAGAGTAACATCAATCAATTTAGAGTTTTATAATGTGATATCGTAAATGAACACATTTCTTTTTACGCTTGCATTGTAAACGCTGCCTGACGAGATAAATCAAAATTATGTTCTACACCTTAAATTTTTAACAAAAAAAGTTTGCGAGGGTATAATCGTATGTCTATTTCATAGGGATAACCCACAATATCCATTTTTGCATTTTTTTACATTGAAACCGTGCGTTTCAGGTGCGCGTATTTCACTTCCTATCGGGCAAGCTGCACAAGGTGCTGGACGAGAGCCTGCAGCGGTTCCAGGACCTGCAGCACCAGACACAGCAACTACCCAACATGGAATTCGGGAGAAGGTAGGACATAATAACACAAATTATTTATGATAATTTGTATAAAATAAACAATTATACAGTACAGTACCAACCATAGAGAAATGAATGTTGAGTTGAGATAGTAAGGACATGTTGAAAGGATGGATGAAAGTAGAATGACTGAACAAATATGTATACAGATCAGAGATGAATGGAAGGTATAGGACTACCTAGGCGAACATACCTTAACCAGGTAGAAGAGGTATTAAAAAAGGTCCATGTCAGAAGTACCAAGAATAAACGAGCGAGTATGAAAGGACTAATACGATTAAGGAAAGCGATACTTATGCCAAGATCGTAGTAAGTGATGGAACACAGGAGTGATGTATGCTATTATAAAAAAAATATTGAGCATGGATTCATATGAAATGAAGATATCTGGCGCGTATATTTTTGAATGGTGTAACAACATTTTAATTACTATTGATATAAGTAATTACGATCATTGTTCATCACATTCATGCGTACATCACCTCTCGCGTACATCCCACCTAAGTAAACAGAGTTGTCTATATTATGTTATTTGTTCATACACAAACGCTAGTTGTAATAATACCTCAAATTTTATCAGCGGATGTACCTGCAGGTTGAACCTTTATCAGGCACCATTTATCATCACACCAGCCATTGAAAGGCCACATTTGGTCATTGTCCTACCGAGGATAGCGCGAATTTTTCATAATTTTCCCGTTAGTGACGAGATTGTTTGTAAAAAAATTGGGACAAACTTGGGACCGAGAATTGTTTCTCGGTCCTAATTTCATAACCATATCAGCAATAATTCGTCCATTGTTTCTATGGCACTATATCTTCACGTTTTTAGAAATATATATTTTAAAATTTTAACATTTATGCGTTCACTGTTAATGACCATGACAGCATCTTTGCTAATCCTAAGAATGGTTACATTAAGGTACCGTTTCACTGAGATAACCGGAAAGTGGTACTATAAAATGTTAAATAAAACCCATTTAAAGACCGTATGAAACCGATCGTTTTCATCAGCATCATATCAGTTGTAGGAAGTCCATAAAAAAAATAACTCGTCTCGAATGCACTACCGCTGTGCTACCAAGTCCTTATTTAATATATATATCGTTATCATCGTCATCATCATAAAACGTCCACTGCTGGACATAGGCCTGCCCAAGATAGCGGGGTTTCTGTCCGTTATTGTCAGGCTGCGCTGGGCAAGCGTGGTGGCAATCGCAGAACGAAACTTAACGACGACGATGTTGCTGCCCGTTCGCACCCTGTAGTATTTAAGGTGCGCTGTTTCGATATACCTTCATCTGTCGGTCCCGATACCTTAGTCGCCTCTTACGACACCTCCCACACAAAGGGATTTTCAATTTTAGTTCGCCGGTACCCCACGGCTATCGGATGGGCTCGGTGGCGCAGATGGTAGTTATCCTATCTTAGGCGACAAGGGTCGTGGGTTCGATCCCCACCTAGGACATATATATGATATTTGTATTTCGTTGTCCTGTGTCTGGGTATTGGATGTATGTATTCAAGTATTATATTTGTGATTCCGCTGTTGTCTGAGGTCCGTAGTAAAAGTGCTTATAGCAAGTTACCACGGAGTCAGGTAAACGTATGAGATGTTGTGTAAATATATATATATCTCATTTATATACAGAATGGCAGCTGAGCGGGACCTTGAAAAGTCAGACTCGGTCCACCTGGCAAACATTCTGTTCGATGCGAGCGGCTACTTCGTGATATACGCGACCATGTTGGGCGTGAAGGTCGTAAACCTGGTCACCAACCGCTGCGTCACCATGCTCGGCAAGTCGGAGAACCTGCGCCCGCTGCAGCTGGCGCTGTTCCAGGTTTGACTCTTCTAAATAGCTAACACCCACACCTGCGCCAGGTTACGAGATGTTGTGTCAGTTGTTTAATAGCAGTGCTCGCGTTGCTGTACTTCTGAGTAATGTGGCATAATACTTTCAAGTCTCAAGGTTCGCATCGCGTTGGTGATATCCTTGTGATAATACGAGCCTTTAATATTAAAGAATGGGTCTCCCAAAACCCACCAGGTATATACCAACTCGTATTATTAATGCGAACACCATATTCGCTCTCGTCATACCAAACATTGAAAGTCCACTGCTGGACATAGGCGTCCTCAAGGAAGAGGGATTCTTTTCCAAAACTGCCGCGCTGAGCAAGCTTGTTGGCACTCGCAGTGCGCCGCTAACGCGACGAAGATGCTGCTGACCATTTCCGCCCGGTGCTATTAAGCTTCACTGTTTCGGATGGATGTAGCCATCGGTTTTTGTACCACAGTCGCCTTTTACGCCATCTGGTACAGAGGAAGGTACTATTCTTCTCTGCCGGTACTTCACAGCTCGCTATAATTGCTCTGTTGGGTGTGAATAATGGAGTACTGGCGGAGTAGAACTGCACTTTTTATCTGTACCGACAGTGGTACAGGACTCGACAGATGGCGGTATATCTATTCGAAAGAGCGCTGCTCAAGTACACCAGTGGTTGGGCTGTCATCCCCGTCGCATAGCAATCGGTCATTGACACACGCCTGTCCAGCGCGGCAATTATGGGCAAACACCTTCCTTTCTTGGGGCCTATGTGCAACAGTTCTCATTGAAAACACAGGGTCGAACAAACCAGTCGAAAGTGGCCACCACCCTCGAGATGGAGGGGTCAGAGAACCCCACGCTGCTGAACGTGAAGACGGACCCGACGCTTTTCTGCACCGCGTACAAGAAGAGCCGCTTCTACATGTTCTCGCGGCGCAGTCCCGACGACATCAGGAGTCCCGACGCGGACCGCGACATCTTCAACGAAAAACCCTCCAAGGAGGACATCATATCTGCTACTGAGGGCCAAGGTACTTACATAATTATGTTATCTGTACATATAAATGAATTTTAAATGTCTGTAACCAAGTACCATAGGCTTATATTTCATAAAATCAAACTATAAACACCTAAAATGGAATGTAACGAGGCACGAAATGTATTATTGTGCGTTTATAACGAATAAACTCAAAAACCACTAGACTGATTGCAAGAATTATTTTTTAATGGAAAGTTACATTATCGTCAAATGATCAAAATATATTGTATCCCTGAATTTCGATGGTAACAGTGTTTATAAACTTCATCTTTACATATATAATTTTACTGTACGTGTGTATGTCACTGAACTCCTCAATGGCTGGACAGATGTGAATGTTTATTTTATTCAACAATCACGCCCGGCATATGGCGCTACAGTCGGTATCTAGATTATTTATCTATGCTGCAACTAAACGGCTAGGTCGATTTGAATGATTTTTATGTGAATGCATTCAAGTGGCAATGACACGCATATAATCAGTCTATATCTTGTTTGCTTATCGTATATATTAAATGCACACATGGGTGTTATTTTACATTATTGCACAACAGTATTACACAGGTATTGCCATATGTAACTCCTAAATGTAACGATTATACATTATGGGTTTACAATGATTATATGATGTTAGTATTGTAATCTTGTTTGTGGTCTCAGTAAATAAAAAAAAAATTGGGGGCCTAAGTGATTTAGATTCACAAATCAGTCCAGCAGGTGGCGCCGCATCGATATCTGTTATTTATCACGTCTTTTAATAATATATTCTTAATGAGCTTATAGCTAGTATTTCGAAAAGTTGCATTATGTAGTCTCATCCAATTGGTTTCTATGCAGGTGTGCAGAGGATATACGAGTACGCGATCCTGCACACGTCGCTGGGCGACATCCACGTACGCATCTTCGGCAAGGACGTGCCAAAGACCGCGGAGAACTTCTGCGTGCACGCGCGCAACGGGTACTACAACGGGCACGTGTTCCACCGCGTCATCAAGGGGTTCATGGTGCAGACCGGCGACCCCACCGGTCAGTGCATACACTCTTCATACCCACCTCATCATAGCAGCCATAGAGAGGCCACTGTTGGACGCAGGGCTCCCCAAGATAGGGTTTTTCTGCGCATAATTGCCTCCCTGGACAGGCTTGCGACGTGGATGCTGCTGCCCATCCCTACCTTATAGTATTTAGGCTGCGTATGGATTAACGACATCTCTCAGTTCCGGCCCTCTTACGTCGCCTATTACAACATTTGGAACAGAGATAGGTACTGTTCTACGCTGGCGGTACCCCACGGCTTATAAGCCATGTCCAGTATCCAGCATTAGTAACAAATGCTGGATTACTCCGATATCTTTCCACGCCCCTGCCTCTGGAGGTGATACCTTGGGCAGAACATTTATTTACTAGCAATCATTTCACTATAACTTATTCAAAATCACGTATTTTTAGTATCCATAAATATTTAAAACAATAACAAAAATACATTATATTTACACACTCACGTTTGTATAAAATATCTATATATTAATACATGAAACTAAATCTTTTTATAAAAAACATGTTTATCCTTATATATAATTAGTGAAAAAGTGTATTTACATAACATTAGAAACTTCAAAACTTAACTATTAAATAATAACCGAATCAAAATTCGTTGCGTTCTATTAAATATCTAACCATACATAGGGACAGGCAGACTGTTTTATACTATGATATGATCAAAGTAATAAACATATGTTCCTAATTCCAAAGTAACTAAAAATCTCATATGTTTTATGACATTTGGACATTATATGTTATCAGGCACCGGCACCGGCGGCGAGAGTATATGGGGGGGTGAATTCGCGGACGAGTTCCGGCCGCACCTCAAGCACGACCGGCCCTACACGCTCAGCATGGCCAACGCCGGGCCCGACACCAACGGCAGCCAGTTTTTCATCACGCTGGCGCCCACGGTCAGTGTTCATATCTATATTTTAAAAGTCTGTATAGTACAGGTGGAGAGGAGGATTATTGGTACAGTCATGTACACGTCCGACTGTGCAGGGGGAGAGTAGGATTGTTGGCGCAGTGTCGCATTCGTCCTTCGGTACAGGGGGAGGTGAAGATTGTTGGCACAGTGATGCACACACGTTCGACTGTATAATGGGAGGGTAGGAATGTTGGTACAGTGGTGAACATGTCCCACTGCGCAGGGGGAGGGTAGGACTTTTTGCAAAGTCATGCATGTCCGACCGTACAGGAGAAAGTAGAAATGTTGGCATAGCGATGTAGGAGCGTACGGGAAGGCTGCTTTTATTGTGATGTACAAGTCATCTCTACGGGGGGAGTGATGCACTCGCTTGACTAGACGGACTTAGGGCAGGACTGTTGACGATCCTTATCATTTTCATCATACCAGCCTTTGAAGTTCATTGCTGGACATAAAACTCCCCAAAAAAGGGGGTGGTTTTGTCCATAATAGCCGTGCTGGGCAATCGCAGAGAGCAGCTTTAGCGACGGGGATTCTGCTGCCCATCCCCGCTTTGTGCATTCAGTGTTTCAGGTGGATATACCGCCATCTGCTAGTCCTGGTATCTTAGTCGCCTCTTACGACACCTGGTACAGAGGGAAAGGTACTGTTCAAATCGGCCGGTACCTCACGATCCCTATACTTTGAACTAACGTACAATAAATGATGACCACCCGCAGCCGTGGCTGGACAACAAGCACACGGTGTGGGGGCGCGTGGTGCGCGGCATGGAGGTGGTGCAGGCGGTGGGCTGCGCCAAGACCAACCCCAAGACCGACAAGCCGTACGATGACGTGCGCATCCTGTCCGTCACCGTCAAGTGAGCCGCGGCTGCACTTCTGACTTCCGACTCTCGGAACTGCTTTCCTCGACTAGGACGAATTGGTATGAAGAAACTTTGTTTGACTATTATTTAAGTGTAGTGTGCTTTGTTGGCCTGTTAAACGTTCGGCTGTCTGGAACGGCCGTCTGGGCATAATTATATTGTTTTACTGTTAGAGTTCAAATTTAGGTGAGTTAAGTTAAAAAAAAAAATGAATCACTGCGACATGTGATAATTGATTTTTCTTGATGTTTGTAACACTAATGAGATAACTTTAGAATTATACCAAAATTCAAGACAATATCATTAATTGAGAGGTGTAAACCTTGTCCGTTGCTAACAATAAGAATACATTTTGAGAGCTTTTATTGCATGATCACCAGTCATACTCAGGTTTTTCGATATACTTGAACTCTAGATGTTGGTAAAAACATTATAGCAATGTTTCAGATTGCGATTCCACTTTATTGTTAAATAGATACGGATGAATTGAGAGTAAATTATTGCCGTGACTTTTATCAATTTCGTTGATAACGAATGTTTATTTGTAATGCCAAAAATATAAAATATTTTTATGTACATAAAATTTTATTATTGATCGGATAATGTATATGAAGTGTGAGTGATAGTACAAATCTTGTATTTTCCTTGTAAATATAAAAAATAAATAAATGATCGACATCCAACAAATCTATTTTAAATGCTCAACCAACAATGCTCTCTTCCTACCACAAAACATAATATAAGTAACGGGAAAAAATATTTTACATACAAATAAGTTTAATTAAAAACTTATACCTCTTTTTATACTTTCATAAAAAAATATATAGATACATACATTTATACTGGTATATATACATTTTTACTGGTGACATATTGGGCAAATTATGTCATTATTAAAAATAATTTTGCAGTTCGATAATATGATTTATGAAAGTATTTTTTCTCGAAATTAATATTTAAAACGAATTGAATAATCTCAGTTACTAAATCTAATTCAATTGGTTTTGCTGTAATCTACTTAAATTAGAATATGCATTTTATGTAAAGTAAAAATAATTTTATTTAAGGCATCACATTACTTTCATTATCATTATCATCATCATCATCATGATCATCATGATAATGGTGATAAAAGTAATTATTTTATTTAAGGCACATCTCGTACAGAATTTCGTCAATATTGTTACCTTACTGACGCATTTAAGGAACGCTGTCACTAATCTACTATAATTTCTTAAAATTAGGATTAAAATCTTACTTATTTTTATTTTCATGTTAATAATAAGTATGTTAGTAATAGTAATCTGTTGTCTTTTTGTGAAATAAATAAAAAATATAACACGAGGTAAGTAACTCAGCCATGTGTTTTAAGAATAAGGCTAAATTTAAGTAATACCGACTTTCTACCTCAATGAGATATCGTCCAATGCAATGGGTGTCCTTTTTCGAATGGATTAATGTCGAATATTCATAGAATACTCTTGGATTTTTGTAATGAATAATTTCATTATCATACCAGCCATTAAAAGTCCACTGTTGGACATGGGCCTCCCCAAGAAAAGGGGTATATTGCACATAATTGCCGCGCTGGGCAAGCGTGTTGGCAATCGCAGAGCGCAGCTTTCGCGACGGGGAAGCTGCTGCCCATCCTCGCCCTTTACATTTGAGCTGACTTTTTTGCATGAATATACCGCCATCTGTCGGTTCTGATGCCTTAGTCGCCTCTTACGATACCTGGTACAGGGAGAGGTACTTTTCTACTCTGCCGGTACCTCACGGCTAAATAATTTCATATGTTGACCTCACTTCGAGATAGTTTAAAGCACTCGTGTTACGGATATCAGGTAACAGAGGAAACAGCGCCCAGGCACAGAATGAATACATATATTCATCATACAATTTTTTTCTCTGATTGTGTATTAAATACACGACCTTTGGCGCACAAGATGGGATGGGATCACTACCATCTGCGCCATCGGGCCCGTCAAAGATTACATATCATTATTGTTTTGAATGCGAACAGATTTTGTACTCGTCTTGAGTGTTTGTGTTCAGATAGTCAACTGGTATTTTGACAATTTGCGAATAGGTTATCGCCACACTACGAGATAACTCGGGAAAATACCGCAGCATAAACTTTGGGTTTGGAATAATAAATGATAAGTTACATAAGGATTGGTGTTACAAAAATAACAATTGCTGTCAACATTACAGCCATTGGAAGTCCACTGCTGGACATATACCTCCCCAAGCAATGGGGAATTTTGCACAAATTTGCCGCGCTGGGCAAGCGTGTTACCACCCTCTACATTTGAGCTACACTGTCTCGCTACCGCCGTCTGTCGGTTCTGGTACCTTATCTGGTATATTCTATTCGCGGCACAAAATTTCTTGGAAGAAACATAATTATATCTTTTTATTATTAACTGTATCCCTTAATCAATATTAGATTAAATTAATGTTGAACCTTAGTCTTCTATATATCGTCATATTAGCCACAAGTGTAGGTAGGTGTAGGTCTCTTCAAGAAAAGGGGAAAGGGTGAATAGATTAATAATTTAAATCACTGTGTATTGAAATCACCAGCGCGTTTATACTAAAGATGCTGTGGGGTTCCAGCAGAGTCGAATAGTACTTTACTCTGTATCAGACAATTGTATGCAACTAAGGTACCGGAACCGACAGATTGCGGTATATCCACCCGAAGCAGTGTAGCTCAAATACTACAGGGCGGTGATGGGCAGCAGCATTCCCGCCGCGAAGCAGCGCACTGCGATTGCCACATCATGTGCCAACGCGGCAATTATGGGCAAATTCTCTTTCTTGGAAGGCCTATTTAGTCTAGCAGCGGATGTTTTACAACTGCTTTGGTATGAGGTCGGCCATGGGAACTTCCACTGTTCTATTTGTATTTAGTTGATTAACTCTATGTAATATATCAAATTAAGTGTTTTTTTTTATTCAATAAATATCACGGTGCAACGACTTTGATACAAGTGCTATTTGTCTTAAATGATTGTTGGTGCGAGATACGGACGATAAGATACATCTTCTCTTATCTGTTAATGGCTGCAGTGTTGTTTTTGTCAAACATGATACGTAGACGTATTATGTTTATTATTAATACTTTAACGTAGAAAAGATGATGCTTTCCAACATTTTCAAGTTACATCTTTATACCTCAGCCAATACAAAATATTGGTCTACAGTAGTAGACTTTGGTTTTGGCATAGATGGAAGTCCCTAAAGAAGGACCTGGCGTACTTTTGTTCAGCAATATGCCGCGGAATGGAGTTTAAATATAACTCGGAATGACTTGCGAACAATAAGCCTTTTGTAATTTGCTTGATTAGGTTGACAGCTGTCAAGCTAACCAATTTAAAATTACATTGATGTTTTTTTATTTTATTTTTATATATCTAGTATTCGTTAAACGTAAAACCGTAATGTAAACAATATTAATAACTAATTGTGATGCCAAATACCATTACGTCAATATAAATGACTCCACGACGACGCTGCTTCATCGACATTTGTCATTCTTATCAAGCTATATTAGACGTCTCAAACCTATGTAATAAGTCACTCTGCGATGGCAGTCGGCTTTTGTATTAAATACTGATTATGGTTTAAATCTATATCCATTGGATAGTGGTTGGGTGAAAATCTGCTGGTTTGTACAGATTTTAGACCATGCAAAAGTATAATGACTGGTATGTGTTAAGTGAGTTTATGTATGTAAATTTAATAAATATATTTTTATACTATAGTTTCTTTCACTGTAACCCAAATTTAACCCGTCTTTAATTTATCTAAAGCTCAAGTTACAAGGTAATTTAAAAACCGGAAGGAGCGAGCCGACAAGTGGCCCGGCTTTGTTCGGGTACACAGCAATATTATATATGTATTAGTAAGTATTGGTTACTTGTTCAATTACCATCTGTTATAATCCTATGGTACTCATCGCCAATTCTAACTCTTTGTCACATAATTAACAAATAATTTGTAATAAAACAAAATCGACTAAGTATATAATCTATCTTAAACTGCACACAGCAAAATTTTATTCAAATCGTTATAGAACTACTTTTTTAATCGCTTTAAAACGCAGTTTATTTAACGTTTTACATTTTTTGTTCGATTCAATTACCTTGCGGCAAACCTAAAGAATAACAAAAGATTTCTAGGTCAGGAATAATTTAGTCGAATAACAATAAAAAAAATTTATAAGTTAAAGTAGGACCATTAAAATAGTTTCAATTTGGGTAGTCAACTCGCAAATGTTAAAATTCAGATCGGTTCAATAATTACGAGTTCATCCCATACAAATATCGGGACTCGAATTTTTTAAATCTATAATTCTGACAGACATTATAGTCTTTCTAATTTTCTAAAAGATTAAGCCTTTCTTAAATTTCCACAAATTGAAGTGGAATTATTTAATTTTCCATTGGTTAAGTAGTTTTATGTTACTCCCTGATAATATGCTTTCTGTTGGTGAAATAATTTTCCAAATAGGTCGTGTAGTTTCGGAGCTAATTCAATGCAAACAAACTATTAAGGTATAGAAGAAGTGTAAAGGTACACACATCAAAACTTCGCAATCGATATTAATCCATAAAAGCGATCCATTTGAACTAAATCAGTGATTCCCAAAGTGGTCCAGGTGGACCCCCAGGGGTCCACGGGAGACTTGCTGGGGGTCTACGTAGGCGTGAACAAAAATGGGGGTCCATAAGATGCTAATGGGGGTCCACGAAAATTTATCTGCTATTCTTGGACATTATTCACACATAGCCACTAGTCCCAAACTAAGCAGAGCTTGTGTACTATGGGTACTAGACAACCGATAAACATACTTAAATACTTTTTTTTTTGTAAATACATACTTATTATACAGGGTGTATCGTAAATCGTTTAAAATCTCTCGGCCACGTGGTCTATAGGTCACCCTGAACAATGTTTGTTCTACGACTTATCCAATCTAGACATTAAATTTTTCGACTTCCCATACAAAATGACCAAACAGCTGATCGAGGTTTATAGAAATAAGCTGTATATAGAAAACACCTGGACAGATACAAACAAACATGTTCATGCACACAAATGTTTGTACCCCGCGGGATTCGAACCCGCGACCTCTGGGTTCAGAGGCAGCGTCCACTACCACTGAACCAAAGTGGCCGTCAATAGTAAAGAGCAAGCATAGTTTTATAAGGGCCTACCTACATTATTTTAAGTACCTAACTAAGCAGATAATATTTTAATAAGGCAAGCGACTGTTACTTGTCTAAACTTGCGTATGATATTACGTACAATTTCGTGTACAGACTTGCAAAGCGCTGTCCGCCCGACAATGCTTAAACTTGTTCAGACATGAATTTGATCACCACTATAAATACTTGATGCCAAAGGCAAACTCATTCATTTGTTTCCGGAATTTCGAAAAAAAGGTGTGAGAAAATTTATATCAGTGATTGCTAGTGCCGAAGAAAAGTAAGTACTTACCTATTTTTTTGGTATAGTAATTAAGTATTTTGTTTACGTGTACTAGTCAGTTGATCACAACTGCTTGTATAGATAGGTGACTTAGTAACTTACGGATATTTTAATTGTCCTCTTTCGATTTGAAGACAAACACAGCACGTTTTATTCAATTGTTTTTTCACGAGAGAAGCACTGCCTCTCTAAAAAGGCCGAATAAGCAATATTGCAGAGCAATTAAGCGTGAACTCATTGATTTGATGTTAGTTATGGTTTTTATGGACAATTTTGGGATTTCGACTTTTATTTTTTCCTACACAAATTTGATCAGCATTCGATACTGAGTTTTTTATTTGTAGTATTAAAAATTAGTGGTAAATTACCTAATTTACCACTAATTTTTAACAAATACAGACGTATCAATTTTAAAATACCTACTTTAAAATTGATACGTCTGTATTTGTCTTAGCGGTTTATTAGTTGGTCCCTTCACAAGCCGTAATTCTATTCCCGCGTGCTGACAAAGGCTGCGGTGTGATACCTATATTCAGAAAAAAACTTGGTTACAAAAACATTTTTTTTTCAGGTAAGTCAACTGACACGAAACATGGCTACAGCAAAGAAAAAATGTCGACAATATAGTGTCGATTATTTGAAATATGGTTTTGTTCCATCAGAGGCAGGCAAACAATTGCCCATGTGTCTATTATGCAACAAAGTTTTGAGCAATGACTCTATGAAACCATCAAAGCTCGAAGATCATCTAAAAAGGTGTCATACTGATAAAATAGGTAAAGATTTAAAATATTTTCAAACATTGAAGGAAAAATATGAAAAAGACCCACCATGCACAGTATGTTCGCTTCAACATCTCAAAGTAACGATGATGGCTTGCGGGCATCTTACAATATCTCATTACTTATAGCAAAATGTGGAAAACCGCACACTATTGGAGAACAATTAATTTTACCCGCTGTTGAAGAAGTCTTAAAAACTGTTTTGCACAAATCTCCATTTGACGTACTAAAAAGAATTCCATTAAGTAACAATACTGTACAAAGACGCATTGATAAAATGAGCTCTGATATCGAATGTTTTTTGTGCAATCATCTGCAAAAAACTCATTTTTCTATACAACTGGACGAGTCAACGTTACCCGGTAATGAAGCATTATTATTGACATATGTCCGATATATTATGGAGGAAGAAATTCACGAAGAATTGCTATTTGCCAGAACTTTGGAGACTGACACTAAAGGCGAATCAATATTTAATGTACTGAGCAATTTTTTTACGGAAAAATCGATTCCATTTACAAACATTATTTCAGTGGCAACAGACGGAGCTCCTGCAATGGTCGGGCGATATCGTGGGTTTATAACTCATCTCAAAAGAATTATACCAGGGCTTACAGCTATTCATTGCGTAATCCACCGCCAACATCTTGTGGCAAAACATTTAAGTGACAGGTTGAACCAATCTCTTCATTTTGTAATAAAAGCTGTCAACAAAATCAGAAGCAATGCATTGAATACGCGTTTATTTGCTCAATTGTGCGACGAAAATGATGAAGACTTCCAACGACTGCTCTTACATACTGAAGTACGCTGGTTGTCGAAAGGCGCATGCTTAACGAGATTTTACTCTGTTTTCGATTCCGTATTAGAGTTCCTAGAAAGCAGAGATCCAGATTTACGAGAAAACTTGATCAAATTCAAAACAGACATTGCGTATTTGACAGATTTGTTTAAAAAATTTAATGATATTAACTTACAGTTACAAGGGGACAGCCTGAATTTAATAAAAACAAAGGGTATAATTTCGGCTTTTCTTGGGAAATTGAAATTAATGAAGCAAAACATTAGTCGGCGCGAATTCTCTCAATTTCCAAACTTGTCACAGGTAGAATGTATTGATGAGGATATCCATACCTACAGTCAATATTTAAGTGCCCTGCATGTTGACTTCAAAACCAGGTTTGAAGATATGCTGACAATGGATATACCACCATGGATCATAAATCCATTTGATGAAACGGAAGTGGCCAATGTTGTATTACAAGAGGAGCTGCTCGAGCTAAGCACCAATGAGGAGCTGAAGATGAAATTTAGAAAAGGCTACCAAACATTTTAGCTGCAAGCAGAAATACCCGAAAAATATCCTGGACTGTGGGAAATCGCAAGGAAATTTTTAATAGCTTTTCCCTCGTCATACCTTGTAGAAAGGAGTTTTAGTGCCGTTACAAATCTCTTAACAAAAAAAAGGAGCAAATTAAACATCACAGAGCGGGGGGATTTGCGGTTATTGCTCACAAAAATAAAGCCAAACATTGATCGTTTGCTGACACTCCACCAAATACATCCTTCCCATCAATTAAAATTGTGACTTACCTTTTTAATTTTTTCTTGCAATTCTATTCTTTTAATAAATAAAGTGTTATAAAATGTACCATTTTTCGTTATTATTTTACCTATCGGAATATAGGGACAGAACTCAGAAGCGACACTTTTTCATTTTTTGGCGACTTTAAGAATGTGGTAGAAATGTAGCAGCAGGGGGTCCATTGAAACTAGTAACATTTTGAAAGTGGTCCACGAGAAAAATAAGTTTGGGAACTACTGCTTTAAAGAGACGGTTGGAGTTTCTTGGCAGAGTGATGTTCTGTACCCACTTGGCAGGTTTGAGTCGGCTGGATTCGGCGAAGGAGGCGTGGAAGGCGTTGGCAGAGGGTCGCCCTGGCAATAAAAATCAGCCCTGCCATGGGGCAGATCAATTATTACGGGACTATCCGCAACTCGCGCTAGCCTCGCGCCCTCCTACGAGGACTGCTGACATGCCATCTTGCTCTCTTCTTTTTTGTCCATAACTGCTCCTATCCAAGGGTGCCTGGACAAGAACAGCTATGAAATGTTCTAGGCTTCGTACGTGGCGGCTCGCCGCGCACTCCTGACGCAAATTTTGTTTTCCTCCCTAGTACTTCCTTCCCTTCTTGTATAGCTTGAGATCGAGTTGTTCGAGTTTTCGAGTTTTTCCTCTTCTCTCTTCTCTTCACTCTCTTCTTTCTTCTCTCTCAAGCCAACCCAAGAAACCGGAAAAAGGCTCAATAACAATCCTACCCCTCACCGTCAGACTCTGCGCCGGTCCGATCAGTGGTATGAATACCACTAACCTGTTATTAATTTATAAAATTGTAAAATTAAAACTACCTATAATTATCAAACAAACTAATAGTAACATTTGAAATGGTTCATTGCTTAGATGCCCGTTATTTTTTGCAAATGAGTGTATAAGCATGTATAATGATTACTAATATCATTAACGCGAATGTTTGTGAATATGGATGTAGATATATTTGTTACTTTGTCTCGCCGTAATGGATGAACAGATCTGGATAAAATTTACAGCGGTTATTAATGGTCTGTAGTAAGTCTACTTTGATGAACACAACAACAACACCGAAAACATGTCTCCGTGGGTTAGAACTGGCTACCTTTCTTATTAATGGAATCGGCAAGGCTTCTTGAAAGATTTTTAGGCAGTAACATTGATTTTTTCTGTGAATTAAAATTGTTTCTCAGGGATGCAATAAGGTCTTCCGAACTAAGACGCATGCGAAGGCTTGTGTTTGTTTTAACAAGTTGTCTGATAAAAAAAAATTATCTGAAACCTAAATAGATAATGACCCAACTGACAATACCACCATCCATCCGAAACAGTGCTGGTCAAATGCACAGGGCGGGGATGGGGAGCAGCATCTCCCTTCGCGATAGCTACGCACTGCTATTGCCAACACGCTTGCCCAGCACTAGCAGTGGATTTCCAATGGCTGGTTTGATGATGATGTCCGGTATATCAATATTATACCAAACTATGTATTTATTTCTTATAATCCTACCGAATTTAAGAACCTAACTAGCTAACTACATTATAATAAAATGATTCTTTGCTAGCGTTTTCACAATTTAGCAGTACTTGCGTCTGCCCTTGACATATTTATTTAATTAAAATACTCGTATATGGACACCAGAGATAATTTATAACAGTTGCATATTTATTAGGCGGTGTATTAAACCACTTATTATTTTAATCCAAACACTTAGTAACGAAATACTCATAAAATGTTATAAGACTCGTTATCAGGACTTTTTAGCTTTTAGTTTTAAATGAAGGTCGTCCTTACAATAACATCAAACAATACGGTCCCTCATAAATGAAGGAATTTTAGGTGCATTTTATTTTCCTTCTATTTAGTTATCTGTGGTGGGAGCGGGCTCGACGAGCGTGCGTCTCGCTCGCCCCCCCCCCCCCCTCCCGCGCGCCGCCCGCATTTATTTTCTTGCATCGCCGCCGAACGGCTACCCCGCCTCCGTGCCTCACCCAAATCCGCATGTTTCCACTACACAACTAGTTTTAATGACCAGATTGACGTTGGGATTTCGTTAAAATAGCTTTAATTTTTAGAAATTATAGAAATGTGTAGTATCCTTAATAAAAATGAATACACAAACTAAGCAATGTTCCACGCACGGATGTAAAAGTACTATAGAAACATTGTATCAGAATTTCACAAAAGTTAATGACACTATGAAAGAAAAAAAGGGTTCTTATTTAAAACAATCTGTGGTTCATTCTTTTATACTGCATAAGAAAACCCAAAGAAAATAAATTGTATATCTAATCGGCATATAGTAGATAGCGATGACGTCATAATCACGCATATATTTTCTTGGCGATTTGACAGTATTGCTGTTAGGAGAAAATCCTACAGTTTTGACGTGTCGTTTAGCGTCGATCAAGGCCGAGTTGCTAAAGGTGATTTAGAGGTTCTATTAAGAGTTATACGATTCCGTATCTAAGCCTGTGAGCATTTCGGCTAAAGACCCAAGAGCCGAGGGGATAATGCCAGAGGCATGGAACAGGAGCGTGGTGTCTCTCAAAAGGGTTGTTAGACAGGGAGGCGTCATTTCTCCGAAACTGTTGAATGCTACTTTGGAAAACGCCGTCATACTCCTGGAAAGGCAAGGATGGGCATGTTGGGTATCAACATTAATACCGAATACTTCACTCACCTTTGATTTGCCCACGATATTGTGATCATGGCAGAATCGATGGAAGATTTAAGCACGATGGTCCAGCATCTTATGGCTGATATGATGACTACAGCGTCTCATTTGTATTCCTAGAATTATTGATCTGGGATAATTCGCATTTAATGCATTTAGTTATTTTGAGAAAATCAAAAAAATTAAAACACCTTTCGGAAATATATTCTTTGAATGGCAATAATAGGGTTGTTTCCTAGTATTCACTCAATTAAAAGTAGATAAGTACACCGAAAGTTCACAAAACTAGAAACACGATAAGCTATATTTTATTATTTATAACTAACCACATAATTTATCAATAATTTATGAAATTTAAGTTTATCGCCTATTACGTCACGCCATTTAAAATGGCGAGTGGCGCCGATTAGAGACTGATGACATCACTTTACATTTGATAGTGACAAGTATTTGACATTGAGAGGTACCTAACCTGAAACCTGAGGATACATGAGTTGTTTTGTTTACTTCGTATATAATATATAAGTTTGTTAATTTTGTATTTGAGCGATAGACAGTTAATAAAGAATTATGGAGAAAGGATTTATGAAAGCTGATAGTTTATTTTATTAAGTTTTTTGAAACATCAACAAGTGTTTTCTAACGCTGACACAAACATAACCTCAAACCTTTGCCTCAAACTCGTATTAACACAAACTTTACGTTTGACATTGACACTTCATTGCACCGTTTCATTTTACCGCATTCAAAGCTCTGAACATTTAAGATATTTTATTTTTGTGCTCATTAAAATGTGCTTTTTTTTGGTGGGTAGGCAGATATTTAACACATTGTGCTCCTAATTTATTCTTTAGTTTTTATTTAAATAAAATCATATTTTTAAACAAAATCTGTGCTCAGAATAATAGTTGAAGCACAAATCTCAACATAGATTGTAGTGAGCATTCCACATGCTAATTTAATATAGTATTGCACATACCTGCAGGTGACTACAACTTTTCGTATCAAATATTTATTTTCAATTGCAATGGCAAGCTACATCGATTTGGCTGAGTCACAGAAGGTCTTGGAGAAGACACTAATGCAGAGGATGACCGAATTTGAGCAGCATCTCGAAGCTGCAAAATCTACATCACCTCAAGCCTGCAGCCTAACTCAGCTTAGCGCTGAGTTCATGGCATTTAAGGAACATACCTGGGGGATTTTGTCATCCATGAAGTTGCAGCTGTCTGAACTGACCAAGACTGTCGATGTGATTGAGATGAGGCACAGAAGAAAATTTCTGCTGTTGTAGGGGGTCCCAGACAGTGAAAATGAAAATACTCGGCTGGTGGTATCCACAATCCTCCAGAAGCATCTGGGTCTCTCTCACATTTCACAATCCTTACTTAGTACCTGTCATCGGCTTGGAAGCGGTAAGAAGCGTCCCATAATATTGCGTTTCACTGATACTGAGGAGACATCAACTGTTTGGAAAAAGAAATTCTTACTAAAGGGTACTTCCTATGTTTTGTCAGAGTTTCTCACTCGGAGACGACAATCCCTCTTTATCAATACTCGTAACAGATTTGGTATCTATAACTCATGGACCTTAGACGGTAACATCTACGTCAAGGTCCCTGATGGGTCTAGACAGCGCGTTGCTTCACCGGAGGATTTGGAATCACTGGTGCTGAATTATTTGCCTCCATCTGATTTGGGTCCAACCGATGTCACGTCTGTGATAACCACTGCTGTGCCTGCAACCCAAAGTTCCGTGACAAACAAGCCTCTTCATACAAAAAACAAGCGCCCGATTCGTGCAAAAAAAGCAGCTAACTTATAAGTGCTGCTTTCATTCTTGTGGTTTATGTTCGTAAATTTTTGTTGATGTGCATGGGATTTATCTGTAATTATGTTAATACAGCTATTATCTGGTTGTCATAGTGTCATATGTTAACATTTTTTGCTACCTAACATAAACAATTAAGTAGTTTGTTATTAATATAATATTACTTGTCATTGTTTCACTATTCTGTCATAGTGGAACTGGCAACCAACTGTCATTGTCAAACTACTAACGTTCCGTTTTAAGTGGTTAAATTGTTATTTCTTTTCCGTTATTTTTGTATTATCATTTTTCTTTTTTTTTTTCTTTTTGATAATTGTAATTAGTTCAATGTTTTATGTGCATCTGTATCAGTCCTCAGTTCTAATAGTCACCAAGCGGACAGTGCAATTCTATGCTTATAGCATTCTATTCTTTGTTCTGTAATTGATTGCTTTATCAATTGTTATTACTTTTATTATTATCACTATTTTTTTTTATATATTTTTTAGTCTTAATCGTTATTATTTTTATAAACACATTATTTTAATTATTTAGTACATCTTCATATATAATCGATGTCAGATGACGTTTCACTTATTTCAACAAATGTTAGCAGTTCATCCGATTCATTTGATGACTCACTTGACTCCCAGGTATTACTTTGTGATTGCCTTAAGTCGGTACTTCCAAGCTCTATAAACGGATTCAATATTTGTCACATTAATGCTCAAAGCATTCCTCAGCACTACACGGAACTTCTCACAAACTTTAGCGTTGATGTTGTCCACGCCTTACTTATTTCTGAATATAATCATGGGCGACTTTAATACAAATATGCTTAAATCCTCAGCTCGATCTTCTAAACTCCAATCCATCATTCAATCTACTGACTTTTCTCTTCTACCATCAAACCCAACTCACCACAATTTGAACGCGTTCGACTCCCTCATAGACCTAATGATCACCTCATCTCCTGACTTGGTAATTAAGCATGGCCAATTGCCAGCTCCTGGTTTCTCTAAACATGACCTTCTATTTCTGAGTTACAAGTTAAAGCCACCTA
>JACJUM010005602.1:1801821-1873682 GCA_020976665.1 Heortia vitessoides
ATATCGCGTCATATCCAAAAATAGTTTATCTGAGTCATAGAATAAAAGCCGTGGTTGATTCTTAACAATGTTTAGAAACAAGTGGAAAATCACGTGAGGAGGACGTGTGTACACACATGAGAAAGTTTTGAAGTTTGCGCTGTGAGTTTGGTGTTACCGGAGCGTTCGGCTGAGACACATGGTTCGACACTCCGGCCACGGAATGGAGACTACTTTTTATGACGAGCAGTATCCCCTCAGCGGACCAGTGGAAAGTCTGAAGCGGTCCCTTACCCTAGACCTGGATTTGGGGCGGGGCGGGAAGCGAGCCCGATCCACCGTACCAGTGTTGTCTTCCCCGGATCTTCACATGCTCAAGCTGCCATCACCAGAGCTGGAAAAGATAATTATCCAGAACGGCATGATCACATCTGCTACTCCGACGCCTGGCGGTGCGGTGTTGTTCCCAGCACCGCCGCCGACGGAGGAGCAGGAGATGTATGCGCGACCCTTCGTGGAGGCCCTGGACAAGTTGCACCACGGCGAACCTGGCGTGCCGCTCGGCAGGCGAGTGTACGCGGACCTCGACCGGCCGCTGGACCGCTACCCGACGCCGATCGTCAAAGACGAGCCGCAGACCGTGCCCAGCGCCGCTAGCTCGCCGCCGCTCTCACCCATTGACATGGACACTCAAGAAAGAATCAAATTGGAAAGAAAGCGACAGAGGAATAGAGTGGCTGCATCCAAATGCAGACGGCGGAAGTTGGAACGCATATCCAAGCTGGAGGAGAAGGTGAAGGTGTTGAAGGGCGAGAACGCAGAGCTAGCCCAGATGATCGTGAAGCTCAAAGACCATGTACACCGGCTCAAGCAGCAGGTCTTGGAACACGCCAACGGCGGCTGCCACATCGAGACGCATTTCTGATCGCGCCGAAGCCGGCTCCTCCACATTCCAAACTAGTCGCGCCCGCTAGGACGCAGCATACAAAGCAATTTGTGATCTTAATTTTACTGTGTAATATATAGTTAATGAACAACTAGTGTGTAAGGTGTTGAAGTCGCTACATTAAGAATGCTGTGGACTTATCGTTAAGTTTGAGAGATTAGGTTGCCAGTGATTATTGTGTTATGATGACAGAACCTCCGCTCGGAATAGATGGACCGTCGCTTAATGGTATTTGGGTTTCGGAAGTCCTGTGAGGGATGTACTTAGCGCGTCACAACTTCGAAAGCTTAGCTTCCTTGTAAGTTGCAGAACAGTTTGTTTTCTTTGTATCAGTATTGCGTTGTCTCATTTAGTGTAGTGTAGAAACTAGAAAGGATAATCATGCTACGTCACTTATGTGAGGACTGAACGAGGTTGGAGCGACGTTGCCAGTTTTACTATAAAATTTCCCGTTTCAGCGATGTTGCCGTTCTTGCACGACTGAATTGGGGTTTTCCATTGTCCATTTGTAAATAAATTAACATTAGATTTGCATTTTCTTTGAGTGTGCTTGAAAATTAGCCATATTGAAGTCAATGTATGATTATAATTGACGTGTAGAACAAAGAAAAACGTCCACAGGTTATAACAAGACAATATACAAACAGTGTGAAAGAGATAGCGGCATTGTAAAACTGACAACAGCGCATAAAACTCAAGTCACGAGCGGATGTTCTGCTAATTAAAATTCCGCCTGCGCCGCCCTCGCGGAATGGCGGCCATGTGTTCAACTGTCGGACGTTCCGATTCACATTTTGGTTTCACAAGGTTAATATTTTTCATATAATCGAATCTGCGTTACAGTGCTGTCGTAAAAAGGAACGTTTTAGCTCGCTATGCTTATCGTTATAATATTGTGCTTGTGTGAGAGACTGATCGATTGGCGATTGAGATTGGTGTGCCTTGTATGAAAGAGAAAGCGTGTATTACGCAAAGTATTTTTCCCCAATATGTAAAATGTTTCTCAGAACTGATCCGGTGCTCTTTAATATAGAGGACGCGACTTTTGTAACGCGAGGCCGTCCGATTAAAATAATTATTTGTGAACGAATTGAGCGCATTTTGTAAGAGTGATAGATTAAATGGTTGACTGAATGATGAGGAATGAGACGTAAGTATTTATTGGTGAGAGTGTTTACCTTAAGGACGAAGTAGCAATCTCGAGTGCCTACGCTTTGTAAACTAAAGCCTATTATAATGTTTAAATTGTTTTTGTTACCATTATGTGCTACAGTAAATTGTTCTGTACCATTGTCTTCTATAGATTATAAGTAATGTAATACCAATTAACAAGTTGAACTGTTATATACGGGGTGCTAGCCGTGTCAGACGTTGCCTTCTCATAAGAATGTTGTTTCTTTATTTCGTACACGGCAAGCGATCCTATTTGTATTATTTTTATACAAGAGATTCGTCAGAAAGTTAACAATAATTTGTAAGTTTATAAAGATAAAGAACAGTTATACTAAAATAATATATTTCTATGAATTTAATAACAAAGAATATTGTTTTATACTGAATACATATTGTATGGCAAATTTAATGAAGAGGAAATAAATTATGAAGATTATTATTATACCCTTTAAACATACTTTTATTACACCCTCTACGCGTTCTTGAAAATAAACAAGCACACACGCATACATACAGACATTGATAATAAATAAATCAATGCCATGTCAAGATCAAAATGAATGGATTCAAGAAATACTGAAGATTATTTTCAAATCTACTTAAAATGGGTGCATTGAATACCGCTTATATATGACGTAGCATCGTTACGTTTATTTGCAAACAACACCTCGACGCACATTTTTTAACGTTATCTTTGAGATCGACGGCATTTGAGCTGTAATAGATAACATATTATTACACAATCGGAAAATGTTATCGTAACACGAGATAATGCGATACTTTCGCCATTAACGACCCCCGCCAATTTTTGCGTACCGGCGCCGGCGTATATTTTCTAGAACCCAACGCTTTTTTCAAACATGTTTTGTAAACAGGAGATAAACCTGACATGATATGTAGTTATACAAAAACAAGGCATTTCGGTCATACATATCATCCGCTTATCCATAATAAAGTCGATAAACTGATAACATTTTGTGTGAAAAGTCAAACAGTTGAAGGTTACAGCAGATATCAAAAGAAACCGCGTTGACCGGATATCCGAAAACGAGTTGGCCAAACATTTGGGACAACATTTGTCCAATCTACATCATTCGTAGGTCACCCTGGCGCCTCGATCCTCCACAGAGCAAACCTACGCGTCGTCGCCTCGCTAAAACGTCGCAATATTTACTAACATGCCCGTGTTTATTCATTGTAAAGCATATGTATGCTCGTCCCACTGTTACATAAACAGTCATATTTATACTTGTATGTTTTTATACACGCCATTTGTTGATATAGCGGGTCGGGTACCGATATTAGCTTCAGTTGTTATACGGAATCATGTTACCTGATAATATTTGTAGTAAAAGCATTTACAATTGGACCGTATCCAAAAGAAACAACGTGTGCGGTCGAAAACGGTGTCCCCTGCACGTGAGTCATCTGACAAAAGAAAAGGCTAAGTCTATCGCAAATAGCGAATTTCTCTACAATACCGGGAAGGGCTCTTTCGAAAGCGTACAAACGGCATACGACTTGTTTTTGTTAGGCTATTCACATAGTAGATGGTCGTCGGTGGAGCTTGGCAGGACTTCAAAGATTTGTAAAGCTGGTTTTTACCGCGTCGTCTCAACTTACGGTTCACAAAGTAGCGATTGTTTACTGTCCGTACAATTGGTGTAATAAAACAATAATAACGAGCTCCTTGCTGTTGTTTTTACCGTTTGTACTGTTCGTTTGTATGGTAAACTCATTAACAGGAAAGCATTTGTATGTACAACAAATGATTTCCAGTATCCAGTAATAGCACGAATTTTTTTTGGTCTTAGAAAGAGGCTCGAATTGTCTACAAAATATGGAAATCATTGTTTATACTTACATTTGGGTCAGTGTCGTAGCTAGGAAATAAGGGCCCTGGGGCAAATTAAAAAATGGGGCCCCATTGCTATGTAAATATTTTTTATATGACTTATGCGTCTATTCTAATCTAGTCCACTTTCATTCCAGTTCTATTATTTATGCCTCTCGTACTTTTATTCCTCATTCTGTATCTTTCTCGCATCCGCCATATCTGCCAGTCTGTCCTCTGTGTTTAACAGAGGTATTTAATGTAAACTGATTAGGTTTTATCAAATAAAAATATGAAATATACAAATACTTTAAAATGATAAGCTACGTCAAGCTCTTTTTTGTGCACTGCAGGTCAGGTAATAAAAATATTAGACAGTGAACAACATAAATTACAATTAATACGTAGTTCAAATTGACAACACTGCCAACCTACAAAAATAACTTATTTAGGGGAATTCCCTAGGCATAACTTTTGAATTTCTCTCCACAGAGTTGTCATGATTAAGTGACGTTGCAACATGTAATATTTAATTTGAAAATGGGATAAATTATCAAAAGTTCAGTATGATCGAAATTTCTGGTAAGTATTCAAGGGCCCCCTGAGCTTAAAGGCCCCGGGGCACTGCCCCGCCTAGCCCCTAGGTAGCTACACCACTGATTTGTGTCCATATTGACACATTTTTAAATCGAATGTATTAATTTGTTAAATTAACTACAAAGGTATCATCTCTACTAATATTATATATGCGAAAGTAACTCTGTCTGTCTGTCTGTACGTCTGTTACTCCTTCCCGCTTAAACCTCTCAACCGATTTTGATGAAATTTGGCATAGACAATCTTTAGACCTTGAGAAAGGACATAGGCTTTTTTAATTCGAAATAAGGGTTGTAAGGAGTCGGAAGGGGGGATGAAAAAATGTATGGAAGTATCGCTATTTTCAGAGCTAGAAACTTGAACCTTATTTTTCAGGCCATTGATTCGATATAAATAAACATGGCATTCAAAGTTTATATAAGTTGAAGTAAATAGGTATGGTACCCTAAAATACTATTCCACGCGGACGAAGTCGCGGGCACAGCTATTAAGAAATATTCCGACCACTCCGCCGGTAACCCTGGCTCCGCCCACCAGTTTCACCTTTAGCCTTATTGTGCTGCAGTCGAATTATCAGACTGGTGCCACATGGCAGACGGTCACCTTCGCTCGTTGGTATCCTCTACTCTGTAGGTCGGCGGAACAATGTCAGCCTGCCTAATAATACGCTCAGCTCAATGACATTTTAACTAAATCGTTTTTATACTGTTACGATAAATAAATTATGCCCTTGAACGCACTACACTCGGACGTGGTTTAACTTAATTCTAATGAATGTAATTTTGGTAAAGATTGGTTCTCCTTGTGCTGAGAGTACACTGTGTAAGTATATTTGAAATCGATACAACTCTAAGGGATAGTTTTATTGCTTTGGGGCTCGAATCGGTCCGCAGAACGTTAAGGCCAAATAATACGTGTAGTGTGTTTTGGGTTCCACATGGTTTTGTATCTAATAGAATAATAAGAGAACTTTATTGAATTTAAGTTTGAAAATAAATAACGGTACGTAAAAACGTCTACATTTTAAAATTGTCTTAAGAATAGACTGTAATTTGTCTATCCCTGACAAAATAATGTAAAGATGAAGCTTTCGGAATGCTAGAATTTTAGTCGAAGCGTGCTGTTGTTCCCTACTAAATAAAATATTTGTAGAATTAATATATTAATACTTGAAGGTCGTGTAGGTGGTATAAGCGATGAAGGATCACGACCAGGTCCATGCTGTCACCAGGTCACCTTCAAGCCTATATAGAAGTTTCTCGAAGTTAGGACACCTGGCCCCCTGGCGGCCCTCCAAGCCGGCACGTGTCGCCACACGCACTCACTACAAGATTCATTGCACTATTGTACCCTGGTCTTCTAAAAATACACGCGTTATGCAATAGTGCTGTGGGCGTTTCTCATACAATTTTTCTTGGTAAACCAAATAAATCTTCGCGGCTGTTCGGATTGAGAATAGATGAATCGATGCAATTGAAATTGTATTCTATGCTGCAGTGATAGGAGTGTTTTGTTTACCGCATGCATTGCACGTGATTTATTTTATAGATGAACGTGACATGTTGCGTACCTTTGAAACAGTAATTGACTAATGTGTCGAGAAATAAAAATATATTGGTACCGTTACTTTTTTATATTTATTTATATACTCTTTAATTATTTTGAAGTGAGGTACCGGCAGAGTAGATTATTACCTCCCTCTGTACTCCCTCTGTACCAGGTGTCGTAACAGTGTTAGTTGCTGAGACAGTGTAGCTCAAATATATAGGGTGGGGGGTGGGCAGCAGCATCCTCGTCGCAAAAGCTGCGCTCCGCTATTGCTATTTATGACAACACACTTGCCCAGCGCGGCAATTATGGGCCAAATTCCCCCTTTCTTGGGGAGGCCTATGTCCAGCAGTGGACTTCAAATAGCTGTAATGATGACGATAATGAAGAAATTAGGTAGGTATTTGTAGAAAATGGCTTTTAATGCATGGTGCCTATTAGATCAATACTGATACTGCCTTTACGTGTGATTTCCAATAGGAACAGGATCGATTGTATGTGGCCTGCATCCAGTGGTTCTAGTTCATCTGTTCACGTATGTGTTAATATGATCACATCAAAATCAGAAAATAGTTCTTTTATTTCTTGTCATAAGAAGAAAAATAAAAACAACTATTCATAGAATAAAAATATAAACCAACGACAAAAAATCTCCTAAGGAGCTGAATAGATAATTAATGTTTATTATTACCAGCCAGCAGCGACGGCATTGAATTGTTTCCTTTGTTGGACTCCTTGCGCGAGCGCGCACTTTCCCAAGATTTCACAATTTAGTGTCACCGCAAAAGCTGTCCTGGCACGCTTTCGTTCGTTGTTTATGGTTTGGAAACTAATTTGCCGTATTGCCACAGAGTTTAATTTTAAATGCAAACAATGTTGTGATATTATAAACCATACGCAATGAATTTATTAACAATATCTCAATTGTTTCAAATTGTTTTGTTTCAATATTGACGAGACATTTTTTATTAGTTTGACTTAAGTTGATAATTAACGCGGAAGTTGTTAGCGTTTAAATAAAATTATTACAACAAGGTATTTTGCTTTTTTTAAACCATTTATAATTTAAAGTTTTATATAAAAACTTGTGATTTAAGTCTCACTAAGCCGCTGTCTTGGCTTACAAAACAATATCTCAATTTTCTTTAAGTAAGATCCATGTGGACCTTACTTTATATTCTATTTTCTTGATTAAAAGTTGCTTGTTTTATGCCAAATTTAGTAAAATTGGGTTTGTTCCACAATCATACTTTCGCACATATTATTATAATATTAGTAAGAGTCATTTAGCGATTGCCCTGATTTATCCTTTGAGTTGTGGTATTTCTATTGATAAGGTGTAGGTACTATTTGTTGGTTTTTGTTTTTTACCTTATAGGTCAATCACAAGCAAAATGGATTTACGATTGTTTTTAATGAAGCTATCATGTTTTTGAACGTTGATATAAATATCCGACTGTGCGAAATGTAATAAAATTACTAGTATAATACTTGAAACATTTTTTATAGTGTATGAAACTTACTGAATATAAAACTACAAGAAGTGCCTGATATAGAAAACCATAAACTTATACCAAAGTTAATTTTGGTCATTAAAAAATCGATTGTCTGTAAAGTCTGTTTTCTGAAGATAGTTGAACGTGCAACGTCATAAGAAAATACTGATGGAATGGTTGCAATTTTCAAAAGAACGTTTTAATTATGATAATGTTTTATTGTATAGCAGCTGTCCGCTCGGGCGCATCGCTCACTCGAGTACGAGAGAGACAGATGTCGAACGCTGCTGAACGCGGGGCCGATTGTGCCTCTTTGTCGCTCGTCCCGCGCTTTTGCTTGCACTTCAAGCCTTAAACGGAACGCCTCAGCGAGGTAACGCCGCATAAGTCGTGTTTTTTCGTGCTTACAGCGACTCCATCGAATTATAAGACGTTGTCACGTCAAAAAAACTCCTGGCTTGTGTATAGGTTATATCTACATCCGTATGCTTGCATTATAACACTGTGGTCGTGATGCAATTTGATAGCGCCAAAATTTTGTATCAACATTTTATCTATGGATTACACTTATCGAAATTTGATTCGCGTGGATAAGAGAACCTGTTGCGAAGGCAAACTTTCCTCAGAATATTTAGTCAGATGTAAGTACATTTAGTCAGATATCCATTCTAATACTAACTTAAATGTCACTTGCGGTACTTTTTTTTGGACGAAAAAAGCAAATTGCTGGACTATTCAGACGTCAATTCCAGCGCCACCAAACAATTACGGTACCTACTTAAGCACTATGGAGTTTTCTTTAAGGTATTACAGTAGGTATTTGTAGGAATGTTGCATAAACGCCAAATTTTAGTGCGTTTAAAGGGTTATTTGAAAAGCTTCTTGTTTTTCTTTTGTACCAACAGCGTCGATCGATCAATGTAGATTAAAATGCTTATATTCAATTTGGTTTTTTTTTATTATTCGGCTTTCATGTTAGTAAGTAAGGCCCTAAACCTATTGTCTATGGAACACATTGACAAGATCCAATTGATGTTGCCATGTCTATTTCCTTCGTTTTTGGATAGGTAAAAGTAGTTGTTACTTACACTGCGGATGACACCGTGTATCAGCAGTAAGTAGTTATAATGTTTTAAACTACACCAAGTTACACTAATCTCTACAAATGTCTCAACTGATAGTGAATTTTACTCACAAGTCAGTAAGTAAAAAAATTGGTTAATCGATTTTCCAGCATTGTATTTTCACTGGTGAATATGAGTCGTCGAGAGGGTGATTGATTACCTAATTAATATATGTAATACATACAATCAATACATATTATTACTGATTTCATTGATATAGTAAATCGTTTTTCTAGTCGATTATGACATCGTCGAGCAATTTATTGCAAACGTGATATATGGTCACGTAGGCGACGAATTGCATTCGTTAAACGATTGTTTTAGGACTTTCCTGATCACTCGCCGCGTCGTGTTCGTTTCACATGGTTATCTCGCTAGGCTAAGAGCTGTTTAGGCATAGGATGGCTGCTAGAATATTAAAAATATAAAATTATCTGTACTATTTGTTGATCAAAACCGCATATTATACTTTAACCTGGGCCACATTGACGCACGACGGTTATCACAAGCAAACACGGACAATTATTTAGTAAATAAACCATTCAGGTTGTGAACGGAATAACAATTTAATAATAATAAATACACACATGTCGTGAGGTACCGGCAGAGTAAAAAAATACCTCTTGTACCAGGTGTCGTAAGAGGCGACTAAGATACCAGAACCGCCAGTTGGCGGTATCCATCCGAAACAGCGTAGCTCAAATGCACAGGTCGGGAATGAGCAGCAGCATCCCAGTTGTAAAAGTTGCGATTGCCATCAGGCTTGCCCAGCGCGGTATATATGGGCAAAACTCCAGCCCTGCCTTGGACATGGCCTATGTTCAGCACTACTTCAGTAGTATAACACTTACCCAAATTCATAAATATCATCTGCATTTTTTTATGACCCCACTTGGTTGGCGTGTGGTATTGGCAGAGTAGATACTATTCAGTACCTGTAAGGTCTCAGGTGTTCAGGTATCGGAACCAAAAGAGGGCAGAAACAGCATAGCGTCAATGCATCAGGACGAGTAGCAGCATTCCCGTTGCGAAGTTACGCTTTGAGATTTCCATTTTTATACGAGGAGGATGTCCAGCAGTGATAGTTCTGCGGCTGCCATAGAATAAGGAGACCAGGCCATAACCTACAACGGCCTAATGCGCACGGATGGTTTTACAAATTCAGCGAAACCAACGGGTTAAAGTGCCTTCCGAACATATTCGGTCACCCATCCAAATACAAACTGTTGCTTAACTTCGGCGATCGCATGAGCTCCTGTTACACAAATTACTAGCTACATATTCTTTAGAAATACTATTGGGTGGGTAAATCTTATATGTAAAACATTAACGTATCTAAAATAGGTATAGATGTGCCATAAACACAGCCGTACTTGAACATGAATAAGTCTATTCAACTGGTAATATTTTTCTTAAGAAATGATTCTTTAACTTTGTAGTTATCGAGTGGTATAATTGAAATTACGGTTACAGATTAGCTATCTAAGCACTATGGAAACAAAAGAGTAACGTAATATTTTTATCGCTAACAATTGCTAATATAATAATTTTATTATCTTAAGAATTCTTAACCTGTGTTGTAGAACAAAATTCAAACAATAGTCGCCCATTAGCCCTTTGTTCGTGGACAAAGAGCCCCATTGTGACGTTGCGCGTTTGTGTGCTGTGCACTCGTGTGCGCATCAAGCGTTGACACACGTGTCGCTTGCGATGGGTGTGTGCGTGTGACGTAGTGAAATTGTATTTTTTTGCGCAGGCAGTTGCTTCATGACATTGTTTTTATTATTTAATCCGAGATAAAAAAACAAAGGGCTCAAAGGTTGAATTTAGATTTGTAGTGACTATTGCGGATCTCACTTATAATAGAACAATTGAACCAAAGCGTGCCTACGGTGGATTGTAATTTAATAATATTCGACCACTTTGACTATCCGAGCAATGAAATTTTTATTTACCTACAGCTCTTTAAGTAAACTTTCATTAACAATGTGACATGACGTGATAATTATCTCTTAATAACACTCTAATTTACTCATTACCAGACGGTTAATATGCATGCATAAGCATTTTAGTGTAAGTCACTTTTGTTTGAATCTATACACGATGATCTCATATAATTATGTCAAGGTTAGCTAAGTCCGATAGTTAGGATTCTTTTTTAAAATATGAATTTGTTTAATTTTGTTACTAAAGAAACATGCGAAAACAATACCTTCGTCAGGGCATTGTTGTTGATGTCCCGCTCGGCGTAATTACAGAGACAAAAGAATATAAAAAATAAACACTAAAAATACATCAAACTAAAATGTAAAACGTAATTATGAACAAAATATACTTGTAGTATTCTAAAAAAATCTCGGGTTGCTAGGTCTACGAAAAATATGGCACAACGCAACGCCTTGTTGAGAATACTTACTACTCGTATTTTTTGTTCATCATTACTTTCACTTTGTTATAAAAAATATTTTTCACGTTTTTGTTCCTTTTATTGCTAAATAATATTGACCAGATGAATACTAATCTAGAAATCATTAGATTGTAGACGGTACGCAAGCGCAGGCTGCGTGGTCTCAGTTGCTCTTACACGGAGAAATTTCTTTCATGCTAAGGATCCTGATCAGGCTATTGAGATAATCTTATCGCAATATTGCATCAGCACCGATTCTTATTATATGTACAAAGTTTCAATTAAATCTGTCCATCTAAAGCGGGTCAAAATCTACTTCGACCGAGTCTGTTACAAACATACAACTGAAGCTTATATAAAGCGTGTAAAAAGAACGACAAATGTGTGTGAGAATACGAGAAAAATGTTTGTACATAATTTAACTTAGTGAAAAATAGCGGTTGGGGTCGGTGAACTGCGCCGAAAATAAGCGGCGATGGCGGTGTACCCATCGTTCATTGTCACGAGGGGGATTGACTTGTAGGCCCCGTGTAAGTGTTTGTAATGAATGATCGGAACCATGGCGATGTACCACGATAAATAAATGAACAGTTCAAACAAATTTGACTGCATCCTTTTTTAATTATTATTAAATTTGACTATATTTTTACCGATGAGCCGCGAGGTACCGGCAAAGTAGAATATTACCTCTCCCTGGGTATAGGTGTCGTGAGATGCGACTTAGGTACCAGTACCGATAGATGGCGGTATATATAACTTTGAAATTGACTTGTGCCAAGTATTTACGATAAAAATATTACAGACGGTGGCGCCGTAAGAAGATTTAAGAGGTGATGTGAAAATTAATTGAGATCATTGTCTAGTTAAAATACACTCATTTAAATAATAAAGACCTCATAGAAAGGTCGTGTACAATAGTCTAACTTTAACCTATTTCTACCGACAAATAGAATTGTGCAACAATGTGTTCTAGCTTAAAGGGAGTTAAATTATTGGGTAATGTGACGCAATATCTTCAGGTCACAAGGCTGGCCACGTGCTAAAAATCACCCATCAATTGACTTAATAAAAAAGAATAAACAAAGCATTCTATTATTTAAGATAGCTTCGTCCTCAACCAATTGTATATCATATTTAAGTTTTGGATATACAAGTCTATACTTAAATAATTAACGTTTCACTGCATCTACGATAATTCGCTGAAACTTACATTCCAAACATGGCATATAAAAATCGTTTTAATATAAGAAAGATAATTAATAAAACAGAATGCACATGCCTCCAGATAAGGCCACAAATAAACACACTAGTTGGCATCTCAGACCAGATCCTAGTACTTATTAAAATCTGCAAGCGTGTCTAAGGTTGCCTTTTACAATATAACGCGAGATAAAGTAACCGCTTTATCTATGGTTAGGCATAGAGTATCAGACAGACGAAATCAGCAGGAAAAATAAACATTTAAACAATGCGTCCTACGTTATTTGCGGTAAGCTAGCTATCGATTACGGTACGATCACGTCTGCCATTATTAAAAATGTGGTATTAGCTATGGACTATGAGCACTATAGATTGCTATTCATACAACCTTTTGTAGTCACAGGCAACCATGATATTAAGAGTAAATCTTATAAATACATATTTAAGTAAAAAAATACCGGTATGTATGTAGATATAAATGCAATTTTTTCTCACATCAATAGTTTCGGAGATATATATTTTCTCTGTCGAAATTTGTAAACATTAAAGTAATCCTATAGTTTTCTCATTGATGAAACATCAGTGTAGTGTTAAGTTCAGAGACAACACTATAAAAAAAAATATAAACCTTTTTTTTATTTAATTCATTTGGCATTTATGCGTGGGTAGATACCTACACTTTTCATAACAAGACTAATTGTGAAACGGCTGGCTTTTATGCTACTTTGTGGTAACCGTTTTTAAGAGACAGACAGTCATAGTCGATTTTTAATTCAACTTTCGAAACGTCGAACTAAAAAAAAAGTGAATTAGTTAAACAAACCGCGTGTTAAAGCCGTTAAAAAGTAGTTTTACTTTTCCCAATCTTATTATTAAATAATAAAAAAATTGGTAAAGACCAAATAAAGTCCTGGGCACTATTACACGAGGTTTGAGTTCGACCAAGTTTATCCGGACACTGCCCTCTTTTGTTGAGATGTCATTGTTTGTGAAATCTCATTAAGTGTTATTGAACTCTACCATACCCCCGTAGAATACCGGCGGAGTGGAATGGTATCTCCCCCTATACCGAGTGTTGTAAGAGGCGACTGAAATACCGTAACCGATAGGTGACGGTACCCGATACAGCTTAACTTAAATGCAGTACGGCATAGATGAGCAGCAGCATTTCTGTCGCGAAGTAACTCTCTGCGGTTGCTACCACGGTTGCCCGGCGTGGCAATTATGGGCACGATTCCCCTTTTCTTGGCGAGGCCTATGTTCTGAAGTGAATGTCCTGCAGAATTTTTGGCAGATTTCTAAAGACGAACGAATAAATGTCAACGCAATGTCGGACGCATACATTTTTAAAAACAATAATAAATAAAGCGCCTTGATTATTACATTTTCGATATTAATCAAATATTTATAATGAATAATTAAATGGCCATGCAAATTACTTACTCGATCTGTATTATTTCTTTATGTCACTATTTAAAAGCCAGGCTTATAATAGTCTTACTTCCTCAAGCTATTGAAACCAGTTATTTTCCCCAAATAAAAACCGGTTGCCATGCTCTCCAATAACTAAGAATCATGACCTCAATAAGAATTGACTTGGTTTGGTACCGAGTACTCCTGAATCGGTAATATTTTGCTGGTACATGTTTTTAAAACTAGTGTTAATTATATTAAAATCCTTTTGCAATATGTATTTTTTATAACTAAATAGTTTAAAGTATGTTTATATATAAATTAATAATAATTAAACGAGAGATAAATTTAAGTTTAATGGTAATTATTGGTAATAAATTTAATATTTGGTAGTTATATGTCTTCATTGTTATAATTTAAATAAGCCATGAGGCAGAGGCTCAAATGCACAGGGCAGAGATGGCCAACAGTATCCTCGTCGCGAAGTTGCGCTCTGCGATTGCCATCACGCCTGCCTAGCGCGGCAATTATGGGCAGAAATCCCCCTATCATGGGAAGACCTATGTCTAACAGACTTTCTATGGCTGATATGTTGATGAAATGAATGAAATGAAATGTCACACTGTGATTAATTGCAATAATGAAAATAAAGGGTGTGTCTGTGTTGGTAACACACGGCCGTGTCATTTATGTGAAAATGTCTACGAAACTGGTAATTATTTATCTGAGGAATTATTCTTGATTGCTGTCGAATGGAAATTTATTTTGCTAACGCAAACTGAAAAAAAAATGAATATATTTATTGAAACGAACTCCACTCCACGTGTAATAAGTACACTGGTCAACACTGATTTTGCCACACGAACTTTGATAGCTAATTTTGTTTTATCAATCTACCCTCATCATTAAATCCCAGTTGTCATCTGTCAGTTAGCCTCATATTTGTTGTGATACGGTAATACTCATAACTAGTACTACGGCGGTAAATTAACAGAAACGCTCACAAGTAAATCGTCATAAAAGTATTTGTAGTTGAATTTGAATATTTTTTGTGATTTATTAATCCTGTGAACATGTCGAGGAAGTGTAATAATGACCCTAACTCTTTTTGTTATGTCTGCGGAGAACTTACATTCAAAAAACAAGGACGAAATTTTACGAATCTTGTGCTGGAGTGTTATCACCAATGCTTTGGTTTTTCTGTCGCCCATCAAGACTAATTCTGGGCCCCTAATGTCTGTTGAATAACGTGTGTGAAAAATGTAACGGACTGGAAGAAAGGTGCACGAGCTATGCCGTTTGCTGTACCCATGATATGGACTGAACAGCAAGATCACGTTTTGGATTGCTATTTTTGTCTCACTGACATATAGGGTATAAATTACAAAAAAAAAACAGTTATCTACCCTAAAGTATCTTCTGCTATAAGACCAGTCTCTCATTGTAAAAAAATGCCAGAACTAATACCAGTTGCAACAACGTCTGTTGAGAACGGACATTCATTTGTAACTAAAAGAAAAATTCCCTAAAATAAGTGATGCATAAATAAGAGGGTATTTTTGTTCGCCCTCAAATCAGGGAGTTAGTAAAAGATTTAACATTTGAAGAAAAATTAAGCGGTTTAGAAAAATGTGCATGGAACGCATTTAAAAATGTTGTTACGAATTTTTTGGGCAACCACAAGAGTGGCAGCTACAGAGAGTTGGTTAGCGAGCTCTTATTGTCATTGGGTTGTAACATGTCACTCAAGATCCGATGAAATTAGAGGAATTCAAATTATATACTAACAATATAATGCACAATTACACATAAAGTGTGGTACCGGCAGTAAAGATTAGCACCTCCCCCTATACCAGGTGTCGTAAGAGGCGACTGCGGTACAAGAACCGACAGTTGGCGGTATATCCACGAGATTAGTGTAGCTCAAATATAACAGGGCAAGGATAAGCCTCAGCATTCCAATCCCATAGGTGCAATCTGCGATTGCCACCACGCTTGCTCAGCGTGGCAATAATGAATAATAATTTTATTGGGCAGGCCTGTGTCCAACGGTGGCCTTCCCAAGGCTTTTACGGCTGTTATGATGATGATGGTGATTACGCATAATGCAGTATGCTTTTTTGCCAACGTAGTGGAATTAAGAAATACAATAAGTCTATATTCGTGTAAACAGATACAACGTCCTAGATATCGGCTCGCATTCCAGATTGGTGTTACGTGAGACGAGTTATGAGCCAATATGATCTAGATTTCTCGCTCGGTCTAGACCAGACAGAGGGCCGGATTGGACGGGATACAACGCTACTTAATTATAACTAGCATCGCACCGCGGTTTCACCCGCGCAGTTCCTTTCCTCGTGAGAATAAATCTATTATAATATTATGATACTGGAGAGTTTGTTTGTTTGTTTGAACGCGGTAATTTCAAAAACCGCTTGTTCGATTAAAAACCTTTCACCGAATTATATTTTGCTATATTATATATTTTTTTAAATTACGGATCCGTTTTTAAATATATATATAAATACTGAAAGATCGCTATACACGTCAAAGGCACTATACCACGCGGACGAAGTCGCGGGCACTGCTAGTAAATAATTAAGGTGGCCTAATTTATTCCCTAAAACATAAGCTTTATGCTAATGATAATTCCGTTTCAGTATAACCGAGTCAGAGATTAGACTAAAAAGACAAACAGACACGCAGACAAAAAATTAAAAAATATGTAAGTACTTTCAGACTTTCAGGTGCATTTAATGAAACCAGCTGATTTAATTTCAAATTATAAATAGCTATTTAGAATTGGAAATTTAAATTCTAAATAGCTATTTAGAATTTGAAATTACAAACAGGCATTTCCATTATATTTAAATGTACAGACTGTAATGCTACACAATAAAGGATTTACGATTTAGCGATTTCAGGAGTGTTGTATTCAAATATTGTGAAATTTATTATTATTGTATGATATTTCGTTGGTGGTCACTGGTTGTGCAACTGAGTTCTCCGCTAAGTTGTCCAGATTTAGGCCTGAAAATGTATTAAAACTACTTTTTATATAGTTTAAAACACGGTTTATTTAACTTTTGTCAAGGGTAACTCTTGATAAAAGTTAAATAGACATTAAAAACTTAAATAAACCGCGTTTTAATTTATTTTATTTAAATGGATCATCTATAATTAAGTACATTTAACAAAACTAAATATTAAATCTACATGTATCATCATTTATAAATAAACACAGCATACACTAAATAAGAATTTTATTTTTCTAATTTATCGTAGTTTAACATAAAAAGAAGGCTGAAGTGGTATGCTCAAACATCAAGTAAATAAAACTTATTCAACTTTTGAACGCACAGTGGAGCGAAATACACAGCGACATGGAGCAAACATCGACGTCAAACTGTTGGTAAATGTCATTTGACAGTTTGCTGATCCTGGCTACAGGCGAGTTGGCACCCAAAACAGTTCTCCTGAACGGAGGCCTTTTGAAGCCGTTAATGAACAGTAGTAAAAACAAATAAATGTTATAAGAAAATTCTACGTAATTCTGGAAGCTTTTATTACCTTACATTTAAGTTTCTTTTATAACAAGGTTAAAGGCAGTTTTAGCAATACATAATATTCACTGTTCTTAGACACATGTCTAATTACATAGAAAAAAATACACCCATAAATCTCACTGGATCTATTAGCTATTTGAAAATAGTCCAATAAGCTATGGAGAGGGCCATGAGACTGTGTGATCTAGTGTCTGGAAAATATCAATAGAATAACAAAATTTTCCAACATGGTGAGCTTGAGTACGCATTGCGCTGAATGCGCGATGGTCGAGGGGGTCGTTAAGTTCCTGAACGGACCAGGAACAAGCAAAGCGCAGCGTTGGACATCGCAGGAACGTTCTGGATGCCAGTTGCATCACAACCACAGCCGGCTTTTGGCAAATTAACTCAGAAAAGTCTGTGTATAAAAGTGAACGTCTAAAGGCTGATATGATAATGATTTAATGCAGCTAGCTATATTACAAAACAGCGGTATTATAAAATGGTTGTGAAATAAAATTTACTTTCTTTTTTTATATTATGAAGTCTGGAAACAAGCATACGGTCTGCTTAATGGTAAACGTGACCGCAGACTACTTACTCCTGTGTCATCACAAGGATATCACTAGTGTGTCGCCAACCATGTGAACTGAAGATTCAATGACACAATTACCTAGTAATTTACTGCAATGCAATGCGAACACTGCTATTTAGCGGTAGAAATAGGTGAGAGTGAGGTACCAATTCACACCACCTTTGTAAGAGGTCTACCTCGTGTAAGTGTAAGTAAATCCTTCCTTCACTAACGTTTCTAAAGAAAGCTTCATAGACAGCTAACATGTTGGCGTACTATATCTATAATCTTCATACAATGTAAATTAAAAACTGGATACTTAATAGAGTCAAATAATCCGTACGTGACAGGCAGTTCGTTAACCCCGGCACATAGGGGCGACCGCAACGGATGGTTGACGTTCAAATGTTGCGTGTACCTCGTTTTTAAACGACAGCTGTTAAACGAGGGAGAATTAAATTTCATTAACGCACAGACAAAATACACTCGCCTAATCTATGTCATTTGCTTAATGTTCTGTTTTTAAAGAATACAGCCCGAAGACGGTACGACCGACAGATTGTTGTCATTTAAATATAGAACAAAGATAATCATACTAACCGGACAATTTACAAATTTCAATTATTTAAATTTGGAACGTTATTTTTTTTCAACAAACAAGCATACAGTCCTAGTGGAAATGCGTCAACGCAGTCCATAGACGTTCGTATAATGACAAGTATATCACTAGCCCGTTGCCAACCTTGTGACCTAAAGATATTATGTCACAATACCCATTAATTTCACTACCTCTCTGTGTCCGGTTTGCACTGTTATTTGGCGCTAGAAATAAGCGCAGCACGGCAATAGTAGTATTTGTTAATATTTCAATTGTATTTCTTAATCACTTAATTACATGATATTGTTTCACGATATAATTACATGATAAATTAGATGTTTTATAAATTATATGAAAATGAGAACAGACCTGTATAGAATTTAAGAGAAAAAAATAAACATCTAATTGCACGAGGTAGACCTAATACGAAGATCGCCTGCATTGGTACCTCACTCTCACCTATTCTTACCGCCAAATAGCAGTGTCCCAATTGCTGTGTTCCGGTTTAAAAGGTGTGAGAGCAGTGAAATTACTAGGTAAATGAGACATAGTATCTTCAGTTCATAAGGTTGGCGACACGCTAGGGATATCTTTGTGATGACTCGAGTGCGAGGCTGTGGTCAAATTTATCATATAGCGGACCGTTGTTCATTTTCATTTATAATATTAATGTTTAAGATTTGAAATGTATTTTATTATAAACGTGAATAGGTTTTGTTTGGTTGAACGCGCTAATCTAACTAGTACTCCGATTAGAACAATTCTTTCTGTTTTAGATATCCCGCCTATTGAGCATGGCTATAGGCTATAACCATCATCTATAAGTGTTGTTGACTGGTTCCATGGTGCTCTCTTCTGAGATGGATCACTCTTCTTGTGCTCTAAGGGACGTGCGTTCTTTCCCTACTTTGAACAATTGTTTATATGATGAATATTTGTGTTTGTTCTGTGTCTGTGTTATATATATATATATATATATATATATATATATATATATATATATATACACATATATAAAAACACACAGACCATACATACACCAAACAATAAAAACTATTAAGATAATAGAGAAAATTATACAATAGTGCAGTACAATGGGCGGCCTTATCGCATAGAACGATCTTTTCCAAGCAACCTTTGGATAGAAAAGAAATATAACAATCATGAGGCAGACTTATCTTCGAGTCAGGTATACTTATGGCTAAGGGAATTTATTATTATGTAATGGCGTGGATGTAAAAAAATATGTTGTATTATATACTTTACTGCAGTTTCATTAAATGACCGACACTAGGTTGCTTAATATCTCGGCAAAATATATTTAATTATAAATTTTAAATATGAATTTAGTCGTAGTAATAGCCATTAACATCCGTTAGATAATTAGCAAGTCCGTTATTTATAATTGTCACTGCGATATTTTAATTGAATTTTTGGGATGTCCTGTGTAATGTATATGATGAAAGCGGTTCGCTAAGTGTTTTTTTAATATAGATAACAGAGTAATGTCTGTCTTAATCAACATAGCAACCTATGATAGACCTCTGCTGGTTATAGGCCTTCCCAAGAAAAATGGAATTTTGTCCATTATTGCCTCGCTGGGCATGCGAGGTACATACAGCAACAGATCAACCTACCCAAAATCAGTCAAAACTTCGTAAGCCAAGTGTGAGTTTAATAAAGATTAAAGAATAGTGTGATAAGAGATCGATGTGGTGTAAAAGATGATGTTGTGACAACAATAGAGAAAGAAATGTTAAGATGATTTGGACATGTAGAAAGGATGGATGAAAGTTGAATGACTGCTCAAATATATAGAACGGAAATGAATAGAAGAGTTTGTATAGGACGAAATAGGCGATCATAGACCAGGTAGAAGAGGTATTAAAGAAGGGCCGGGTCAGAAGTACCAAGAGCAAACGGGCGTGTATGAAAGGACTAATGCAAGTAAGGGAAGCAATTGAGGTATGCCGAGATCGTTACTTGTAAAAATAATTAAAGCACGGCATTTAGTACGCAGAACCGATGCCCGATGGAGTGACCACGTACCGGCAAACGCAGCATAGGGCATCCACCCGCAAGATGGACAGACTATCTGACTATAACCGCAGGATCGCGCTGGTCACAGGCCGCATTTAACCGGTCCTATTGGAGATTACTTGGGGTGGGCCTATGTCCAGCGGTGGACGTTTTATGGCTGATATGATGATGATGATGATAAAGTTGCTAAACATTTTGTATGAAAACCAAACTTTACACATACTTTCTTCATTCTAATCGGTTGGTCAATATAAGCGGGGTCACAATGAACAGATTCTACTGGAAACTATTAAATTTATGTATATTCATAGAAAATAAGAGTCAAGTCAAACCCCTTCAACACAATGGTTAAAATGTAGTAACACTGCCGAGGGACAAGTGCAATTTATTATCTGCTTGCATATTCTTATCTTTTATCACCAAGAATTCGGGCGAGTCCTATACTTGCGGAATGGTTAGTTTACGAGTTTTAGAACGAGCGATATCATACTTTTACTGCACATTTATTGCGCACTATTCACGAGATTGGTTAGTAATCCAGCCGTGAAGAACGCAATGTATGTGTAAACTGATAGTCTGGTCGCTCGCTGTTCGTAGAGTGGGTTATCGCGGTAAATGCTATAGTAAACAGAGTTAGCCAGGTGTCCTATCAAGATAAGGAATTACAAGGAATTCATGAGCACTTTGTTAAGAACATGTGTCATGGCTTCATGACATGGAAACATTATTCTTTCTCGTTAGAACATATAACACTACGATTGTTGATTTGACGGGCCCAATGGCGCTGATGGTAGTGAATCACTATTAGGGTTTGATTTTCACCCAGGAACAACATTAAAAAGATGATATTTGTGTTTGTTTGTGTGTAAGTGTTAAAATATGTATTTAATTATAATATTTGTGTTTTGCTTGTTGTATGATGACCGTAATTGTGCTTTAAGCGACTTTCCTCGGAGTCAGGTCAATGTATGAATGATGTGTGATCAAATTAATTAATGTATAAACTTAATGACAAAATAACTCTTTGTTTGATTTCCTGTACCGATAGATTAGAATACCAGAAGTCGTAAGAAGCGATTGTGTTTCTGAACCGAAAACTCATTTCGATTCAAAGGCATTTCAGAACCGAAACTAAGTTCTATCTGTGATTGTCACTATGCCTGTTCGGTGGGGCAGTTACGAGTTAACATCAATCAAAATCTCGTGACCGATAACCAGCAGACGTCCTATATGTTTGTAACGAATGAATTCTAAAACTCCTGGAAAAAATCCAAAACTATTTTATTCACGAAAAGCTACATTAATCACTAAGTAAAAAAAACTATATTTTATCTCCGTATTTACATGGAAATGTGACGGGATGGAGACTGAAATCTTTATATAATAACTAGCTGTGCCCGCGACTTCGTCCGCGTGGAATAGTTTTTTGGGTACCATACCTATTTACTTCAAATTATATAAACTTTGAATGTCACGTTTATTTATATCGAATCTATGGCCTGAAAAATAAGTTTTAAGTTTCTAGCTCTAAAAATAGCGATCCATGCAAACAACTTCATCCCCCCTTGCAACCCCTTACAACCCTTATTTCGAGTTCAAAAATAGCCTATGTCCTTTCTTAAGGTCTAAAGATTGTCTATGCCAGATTTCATCAAAATCGGTTGAGAGGTTTAACCGGGAAAGCGTAACAGACAGACAGACAGACAGACAGACAGAGTTACTTTCGCATTTATAATATTAGTAGGGATTAGTTTTGGATGAACTTTTCACTACTAAACAAATAAAAGAAAAACTCTGTTACTGTGCACAGTTTGATCCAACTTCATAGAGAGATACACATAAGGTAAGCAAAGGTCGTCTGTATTGGTACCTCACTCTCACCTATTTCTACCGCCAAATAAGTGTTCGCATTGCTGTGTTCCGGTTTGAAGGGTGAGAGAGGCAGTAAAATTACTGGGTAAAAGCTTTTCATACTTTTGTCATTTTCAGTGCGTAAAAAAACACCGAGTCAAAATGTGCGCGTTCCAAGCCCGGACCACTGCCTCTGGATCTAAATCGTTTGTTAGTCACGTACGCAATTGAAATTTATTACGTTTCCAATTGCTCAATTACCTTTAATCGTTTCTAGTTATCGGATGGAGATGTGTGGACTTCCCTAAATGTAAATTTGAAGGAATTTCGTATAGCCGAACGGATTTGGAGATTAATTAAATAGGGCTAGGGGGGCAACAGCATCCCTGTCGCTAAAGCTGCGTTCTGCGATTGGCAACACGCTTGCCCAGCGTGGGAATGATGGCCAAAATTCCTCCTTTCTTGGGGAGGCCTACCCAGTCCAGCAGTGGACTTTCAACTGTTATGATGATGATGAAAATTAATCGATGACGTCATTACGCAGTTGCGTACGTCATTAAGGAACATTGCTAATGAGTACCTATCCAATGGTGACCGCAATACCTACGACGACAGAATAATACGTAGATCCGTTATGTGTGATTGCCTCATATCAATTAATTAACAAAAAGCAGTTATTGTGGTTGATAAGTGTAGGAGATTATATAATAAAATCAGTAAAACTACATTACATGTAGTAGACCTCACGCAAAAAGTGTTCTGCATTGGTCCGCACCTCACTGTCACCTATTTCTACCAGCAAGCAGCAGTGTTTGCATTGCTGTGTTCCTGTCTGAAGGGTTAGAGGCAGTGAATTCACTTGGTAATGTGGCATAACATCTTCAGGTCCCAAGGTTGGCAACGAGTTAGTGATATCCTTGTGTGACGCATACATTCACGCGGATTGTATGCTTGTTTGTCGACCTGGACTAACAAAAAAAATGTTTTTTAATTATTCGAGTAGTTTTTGAGTTTATTCGTTAAAAACGCACAATAATATAAATCGTGCCTCGTAACATTCCAATATAGGTGTTTACAGTTTTATTTTATGAAATATAATAAAGTCGATTAACATATACTCGGTGAAGATGTAACTTTTTCGTGAAGAAAGTATTATTTGAACTGGTCAAGTAGATTTTGAGTTAAATAAATAATTAATCGAATATTTCTTCTCTATAATAAAAGTAAGATACCGGTAGAGTGTAATAGTACCTGCCCTGTACCAGGTGTCGTAAGAGGCGACTGAGGTACTGGAACTGACAGATGGCGGTATATCCATTCAAAATAGCATAGCTGAAATGCACAGGGAATGTATGGGCAGCAGCATTCTCGTCGCAAAGCTACGCTCTGCGATTGTCACCACGCTTACCCACCACTTTGTGGGTGAATTCGCTCTTTTTCGAGAGGCTATGTCGATTAGTGGACATTCTACGGCTGCTATAATGCTGATGATATAATATTAGTTTAGATGATTGTTAATTTTGGCGGTATAAACAAACTGGGTACCGGCAGAGTAGAAACCCCCAGCACCATGTGTTATAAGAGGCGACTGAGGTACCGAAACCGATTGAAATTGGTATTTTGAAAATGAAATCGTTATTTAAAAAAAATAATATGAACATCTATAGCATGTACATACTAATATTTAACTTTTCCATTCTTAAAAAATCACCAACGCAAATACAAATATGGATGTCGGTGGGCGGAAAATATTGTATATTTAATAAAAGATAATGGGTTTTCCCAAAATAAACGTCCTTCCTCTTCGTGCAAACAAACAATTGCATTTTAATTAAAATATTAATTTAATACGGTTGATTTGAATTAATTATACTAAAGTATTTTATTAAATGATTAGACAGTCCAATATGAAGCAAATTGCCAGGATAGATACAGGAACCATTACATCTGCACCCTTCGGTTTATAATAAATAAATATTTTCATCATCATCGTTACAGCCATTGGAAGTCCACTGCTGGACATAGGACTCCTCAAGAAAGGGGGAATTTTGCCCATAATTGTCGCGTTAGGCAAGCGTATTAACAATCGCAGAGCGCAGCGCCATCTGCGGTTTCTGGTACTTTAATCACCTTTAGGTTCTCAATTCTACTCTGCTGGCACCTCACGGCAGGTCTCTTTTATTGGACCATCATGTAATTTTGAGTACGTTCTCAAAATTTCAACAATATTTATATTTAGTTAGTAAATTTAACTAAATTTACTCCAGAAATTCCGTATCTCGCACAACAAACTATCCAACTTACCCAAGTGAATAGTTTTTTAGTTCGTTGACAGATACATTATTTTTTGTTAATATGCAAGCTTCGCATATATATGTATATATATAACATATAACTAATGGTAATCTTCTTTACTACGTACCATGTACAAATATTTGTCCTGGGAATCAAATCAACGACCTTTGGCGCACAAGATAGGATCATGGCCGTCTGCCATCGAGCCCGTTGCATAAAAATATGTATGCAGTCAAAAACGCGCGAGAAGCTGCTGGATGACTAAAAGTAGTCGATAGTTACAAGGCTGTTTCATAATATTTGCAATAGTTGCAACTTAAAGCTATGTATCAAAAAGGTTGGCAAATACAAAATGTACCGAGTAAAATTGAACTGGGCCCAAATATTGGGTACATACCGGTCAACCTCGATTACTATCACTCAAATACATATGTCTGTCAACTCATTCTATTCTTTATGGTTACATGTAAATCTGTGGTGCAGCACAACGTGTGCAAATCTTCCATAAAATAATCTCTCCGTTTATGAGTACAATTTCTGTTGAAGAGTTGTCATAAATATATTTTAATATGTATATTTATGTTTATGAAAAAAAACAGTCTAATTAATCATCTATAGGTAACATAATTAAAATATTTTACTGTCTGTTTGCATCGGTTAACCGGCACTGGAATATATTTGGCGTTCGAGTGCCTTAATCAACTTTTGAAGAAAAAAAAACAACTACATATAAAAAAATCATATAATATTTTCTAACATTTACAAGTAATATATTTACAAGTAATAAATAATAAATATCGACGTTTCGATTACCTTGCAGCAATCTATCTAGGAAGGGTTGCCGCAAGGTAATCGAAATGATAAAATAAAAATGTAAAAAAATAAATAAACCACGTTTTAAAGCCATTAAAAAAGTAATAAAACTAGCTAACCCAACCGATATTGTCTTGTCTTAACTAATACTTATATGGTTTTCATGCTATAAATTGAAAGAGAAACTATCCTATCTCTCAATGGTCGGATCAAGCTGTACGCAGTTAGCAAAATTTAATTAAAATCGGTTTAGTTCAGTTTTTATCTAAAAGAGACGTATCGATATAAGAAATTTTAAGCAGGCTTAGTTATCGACTAAGTCAGGTCAATAACAGATAGTTTTTGAATGCTTACAACACAGTTTAAAGTTATTCTAGAACAAATTTGCGACCAAACATTAGGTGTGCTTAAAAAAGAATATTAAATAATTAAAAATTCGTTATAGTTAAGAAGTTTTTACAGAATTGGGTAGGTTGAACTGTTGCTGTGTGCACAATGATTATAGACATGGAAATGATCTTATGGTTATCAAATACAAAAATCTACTAAATACCTTCTAGTAACTTCCACCCAATCGAGTGAGCAAGGCAGAGGGCTAATAAAGAGGTCCATATAAGGCGCGCGTGGGCGGACCGGAAACCTGATACCTTTGCGAGCCTCCATAGCTTTCTCTGTACCGTTGTTTGCTGATTTTTGCAAACATGTTGCATCTTGTGTAGTGTTATGGTAAAACATATTCTGGTGCGTCTAATCTAATTAGCCCCATGGCGCATTCGTTAGTGTTATATGTGCTAGAGGTCGCAAAGTTCAATCTACAGCCATTTAAGTGATCAATGTTTGCATTTAATTATAATAAAATATATTTGTAATTTAATTTGTAAAAAATAATTAACTTTCACACTAAGTTTGCACCGTTCCTTTTACCCTCTTAAGGGATAATTTTCGGAAAAATATTTTACTTTTGTTTCATAACTTTTAATGAAGAAGCTTCAGATATATAAATATAGATAACAGAGATATCTATATATATATATATCTGTTGCTGATATCCATGACAAAAGTGTTCTAAGCTACTTATCACCGAGTCAGGTCAATGTTAGGTTAAAAATGTTATGTGAATACATTATTATTTCTTATTATGGGTTATATTTATCTGAATGTATATACTGTTTTAGTCTGCGAGTATCCCAAGGTCTTATAATACAATACAATACAATATTTTTAAACAATAATGTGATCATTTATTAATGGTTAATTTAGTTTTTCTATTCATTTTCCTATTGTTACTTTACGTCTGGCATGTAAGCTGAAGACTTCATTTGCTGAACATTTTCCTTAAAGCATTACTTAGAAGCGAAACAATAGGTATTCTTATAGAAATACATTTGTTACAGGTTTACGTACCTTATATCAATAAAAATAAGACGTGTTTTTGATTACAATACTACAACTAGATATAAACTTCTTTGAATTGTTTATATCAATTTCCCAGTATTTTTACATCATACGATATAAAATAATCAAAATGAATAAAATCCGCGGCGATAATGCGTTGATATCGTTAAAATTTTCTTGGAATTTTTCATAAATTTATTGCTAAAACCAATTTTGCTGTGACGTTTGGTATTTTTTATTATAAAAATATTTTTTATCTATATCGTGTGTTAAGGGCGTGGTGTGTGTTCGCGATAAGAGGTGACGTATGATTTAGGTTAATATAGGAGTATCATATATAAACAAGGGAATACTTGGAAATATTATTTAATAAAGATATTGCGTCGTTAAATTGAATTTATGAGGCTATACAATACATATAATAATCGCTTAGAGAATTTCTAGTAGTATTGTCGAGTTTTAATGTTAAGCATATTCTGTTTTGCGTAAGGTTTTCGTCACTTCATTTTGACCATTTTGTAGATTTAATTTATGGCTTTTTACAATAATTTATGCATTGTAGACATTTCCTTTACGAAGTAAGTTACCTACATACCCATTTTTGTAAATAATAATGTAGATATTTTATCATTTAAATTATTACAGTTATTTATATACATAGGACAATCAGATTAATTGTTTAGGATCAACAATTTATAATCTCTTATATTTCTTAAACAATGTCATAGCCTGGAGCGTTCATTATTCATAAAATTGGTTTCTTCGAAACGATCAAAGATTACCGGTTACCCATATACGCTTCCATAGCAAACTAAACCTTAAAATCCTAATTTTAAGGTCCAACAGAAGTCTAGATCAATCGGAAGTGGCCCCATTCTTAAGCTAGGCAACTTGCACAATATCTCGTTCTTTTCCAGCCGAACCGGTGTAATGGTTGACATACACTGATTTTGCGGTTGTTTTTTGTTTTATATTTGGTAGCTTTGATTTTTGTATATGTTACTAGCTGTGCCTGCGACTTCGTCCGCGTGCAGTAGTTTCTTTGGGACCCTTATGTTTTTGCTTTAACTTATATAAACTTTGCATGTCAGTTATTTGTCTTATGTCTAAATAATAAGTTTTAAGCTTCTAGCTCTAACAATGGCAATACTTCAATACAAATTTTCATGCCCCCTTCCTGAAAAAGGAGTTTATATCCTTTCTAAGGTTTTAGACTACTTGTGTACCAAATTTCATTTGAATCTGTTCCGTAGTTCAAGCGTGATTGCGTAACAGACTGACAGACAGACAGAGTTACTATCGGATTTATAATATTGGTATTATATTTTTCGGAGGAGTTTTCAGAATAACAGATTCGTAGGTGACTTTGAAAATGTGTCAAATAGAGCACGTATGGCAGAAGAAGCACGCGAGTAGAATAATTGTTATTGACATGAGAGCACTTCGAAGTTTGTTGAAAGATAGATTAAATAGATAGACATAGGCCTCGCAATGGGATCGCTGCTGCCCATACCCGCCCTGTTGCATATGAGCTACACTGATTCGGATGAATATACCGCTGTCTATTAAATCCGGTACCTCAGTCGCCTCTTAATACGATACCTGTCACAGGGGTACCACACGGCACGTTCATAAAAAAACATTTATAATACTTGTAGCACATATGCTGTTGGACTTCACAATCGAGGAGATTCCCAATAGAACTGCTTGCATGCGACCTGCATGTTGCTGGTCAGATTGTGTCTCTATGTCTACTTGGTCTCTATTCTGGAACTTTATGACCCTAACTATCTTTATTTCTGCATTCTTCTCACAATAATATTATTAAATACATCATATTTTCTGTCGTATCTGTCTGAACATATGCAATTGGTTTAGGCGAAGAACGTCAGAAAGGCAAAATTGCAGATCAGCGTTTCGTAATGTGTTAGTGTTGTGTCACGAATGGTCAGTATCATAAAAAGACAGTCATGCAAAAGGACAGCTTAACTATATGACAGATTAACACAATGACAGATGCAGAAAACTTCAGATTTTTAAACGTCAGATTAACCATAACATTCTATTTTCGTCTTCTTTTACTTCGGCTTTGTATTATGTCGCTGCTCTTTTTGGTTAAATCTCTTATGATTAAGTATGAAATTAACATTAAAAACCTACTTATAAGATCACGGATAGTTATACAAGAACAGTGCCATTTGGATTAGTGGAAGATTTTCTACCGTCAGTTTGTTACGATGTAAGTTTAGCTACATAATTAAGTTTAAATTTTTGACCGCAAGTAATATTACTTAGAATAGTTTATATTAAGCATCGGTTCCATGAAACATACGAAATGACGAATTAAATTGTAGTTAAATCACATGTTTCAGTGTTGTATATCGTTGATCATTTTGATTGAATTGTTGTATTATATGATTTTGAGATATAACAATTATTTATATTTATTAAATCCCTAACTAAACGAATGTAAAGTTAAACAGTGTAAAAATTACGTAGACTAACCTACTATTTTACCTATTTTTAAAGTAACCAACCAATTTGTACAGTTGTAGAGATTACGACAATTTAAAAATATTATTTTCAATTTAATATTAAACAGCGTGGATAATCGTTTTCAAATTTTTGAATACCAGTTAACGACTTAACATCGTTGTGCAAGCGAGTTCTGGGAACATTAAAATATTATTATTTGACAACAATATAAAGCCGATTGGACTGGATTTAAATTGTAATCAAATAAAATAACCATTAGTCGATCGGAACAACGCTGGGTAATTTGAGGTGCTTCACATAATTAGCACACTAAGCGACCAGTCGTGTGATTACGTGGAACGCTTGACCAACTTGATTTAATGGCAGTGTCCTCTCGGTCGATGTAGGTCAAGGCGCACGCTGCCAAGCCCACAACAGCTCGTGTGAACTTTTTTTTAAATAATATTTCGTGTTTTGTTTTCCCTGTGGTGTTTCGAAACTGGCAGTTAACTATATTAAAAAAAATACCCATATGTCTGATATGAAAACTTTTTTATTATTATTATGTTGCGTTGTAGGTTTTATATCGAATTGAAGAGGTCTGGGTTAATTTTATACTTGTTGGGTTGGAACACTAAATTGTCTTCGTCTCTAGATTTAAATTGTTAGCTGCTATAAAAGTTTTTATATTGTCAAAAACGCCCAGCTTACAAACGGCTCAGCTAAACGCTAACATTAGAAAAGTCAATATGAGTGTCACGTTTCCTCATATTTTCTATACCACTACGAAACCTTCATGATATTTTCATTCATAAGAAGGTCGTAACAGGCGACTTCAGATACCTTCAGAGTACCAGAACTGGCAGATAATATAATTATATAATTACTATGATATTAATCATTAATTAGAATATATTATATTAATCAGTGTAAATAATTTTCTAACATTCATGGCCTCGAGACCGAAGAAGAACTACTAAGAATACGGTAAAAAATATTGTCTAATTCCTTCTATCTAGTCCATTATTATAGGATATAGACGACCTTAATAGATAATATTTGTCTTTGTTCTGTGTTTGAGTGTCCTCTCATATCCGTAACACTACTGCTTAAGCGAATTACCTCTTGAGCTAGACCTCCTGAGCTGTTGAGTAAACATTATATTGTGTATTTGTCGAAATATGCAGTCGCTCTTTTTAAATATCTAAGGAGGTTTAAAAATTAATAGAATTTGTCAGGTGACAATTATCATTCCGGTAAATGATTTGATAACACTCCAATAAGTACCAAGCGAGGTTGTTTGTTTAAATATCGTTAATACTCCTTAGCCGAGCATTCGGCCCTCAATCTGTGTAAATAACGCATTAGTTTATGTCTATTTTGTATTCCCACACTAATAAATATTTACGTAGACAAATTAATGACTTCCAATTGTAGATTCGAGTGCGTGTCTGCATATTTGAGGTTGATTTTTGTTTAAATGTGATTAACCGTAAAGACTTACTATCTATAGCTCACATCGTTGGGGTATTGCTTTGTTTTATTATTATGCAACATATTTTATTGAGCGAGGAGTTTCAGTAAACGGAAGGAAGACGCGCGAATTCTTTTTCTTTTTAATAAAAAAGCTTACATCGTTGGTGTATTGCTTTGTTTTTCTCATTATTATTTAACCTTTTGTATTGAACAAGGATTCGCGGTGGACGCAAGGAAGAGGTGCGAATTCTATTTTTATAATTTAAAAAGCTTGCATCGTTGGTGTATTGCTTTGTTTTCTCATTATTATTTAACCTTTTTTATTGAGCAAGGATTCTCGGTGGACGCAAGGAAGACGTGCGAATTCTATTTTTAATATTTAAAAAGCTTACATCATAGGTGTATTGCTTTGTTTTTCACAATTATATGCAACCTTTTTTTTGCGAGGGTTCTCGGTGGACAGAAGGCAGACGCGAGAATTCTTTTTCTGTTATTAAAAGCGATTTAAAGTTTTTTCGTTTCCGATGGGCATGCAAGCAGCCTATGTCCTTCTCTACGGCCTATAAAGGCTCTTCAAATTATACCAAAAGCGATTAAAATCGGTGCAATTGGGAATACGTAACAAAAGGGCAGATACACTTTTGCAATTATAATATTAGTATAGGTAGAATCACAAATAAAAAAACTTAAATACATATTTAACACGAAACAAATACATATATTTATTATATAAATATTTTTTCTAGGTGGGGATCGAACCCATGACCCATGACAAGATGTGCACACAATAGGACCATTACCATCTGCGCAATCGGACCAGTCAAAAAGATAGATTATAAAATATTGTAAGGTGAGGTAAGAATAAAATAGTCAGATCTGATATTACGTGATACATACGTACGTATATACCTACATATAAATTTACCTACACATACGTCTAACAGATAAAAATTAACAGAATAAGAGACAAGGTGTAGATTAACAGTAAGAACATATATATTCGTCGTCGTGGGTTTGATCCCCACCTAGGGTTAATATTTATATGATTATATTTGTTTGTTATGTGTCTGGGTATTAAACATACGTATTTAATTGTTCGCAACACGAGTGTTTTTGTTGTTACGTGTTGCGGAGTCAGGTCAATGTATGAGATGTTGTTGGTATTTTTTTTATTTTACTATTAGGGAAAATATATATTTATTTGTACGATCTTAATGATGATTCGAAAGAAATACACCTTAATGATCTCAAAATGATGAAAAAAGAATGATTAAGATAATTAATCTTGATTATTCATTTAGTTTCCGGAAAATAATTCCAATTCCACGCTAGCGGAACCTCGACCGATGCCGACAGCTAGTAATTAAACACGTCTGCAATCATCAGCCCTAGCGCGGAACATAATGAACGAAGGTCAGCTCCAATGAAGGCACGAAGGCTGCGAGGGCGAGGCTCGGACATCGCGATTCAAACCACCAACTAATGCCGTGGGGTACCGGCAGAGTATAATAGTACCTTCGTCTACATCAGGTATAGTAAGAGGTGACTAAGGAGGTACCAGAACCGACGATGGCGGATTATCCATCCAAAACAGTATAGCTCAAATTCACAGGCCGGAGATGGGCAGCCAGCAGCGTTCCCGCTGCGAAAGCTCGCTCTGCTATTGGCAACACGCTTGTCCAGCGCGGCAATTATCGGCAAAATTCCCTCTTTCTTGTGGAGGTCTATGTCTAACAGTGGAGTTCCAATGGCTGATTTGATTGATGTTTGGCGCTCAGGATTGTTGGATACAGTAATTTTGTATCAGTTGTCAAATGGTAAATAATCATCAGCATTATAGTACGTCCACTGCTGCATATAGAGCCTCCCCAAGAGATTTCCAATAGAACATTTCCGCCAGGAGATTGGATGCGGAGTGCATCCGGCGCTATCCTGCGGTTTTAGTCAGATAGGTTGAAAGAGATCGGTAGTTTATTGGTAAATTATAAACCGATTAATATTATTTAATAAACTCGTAACGTTCGTACGTTAATATAATTTTAAGGCATGTCTTTAATTATTTTATATTTTTTATTTTATTTAAATTGATCAACTGGAATTAATAAATTTATCAATAGCTTTCTAAATTTCTAAATTCTTTAGAACTAAATATTAAGCCTAATAATTTATAGATGGACACAGCAAGCACAGGACAAGAAAAGATATTTATTTATCATAAAAATTTAACATTAAAAAGAAAGCAAAGTGGTTAACAAAATTATCATGCAATGCTCTGATTTTATGTTAGTTTTTCCTTGGAGGATAGTATACAAGTCAGTAAATATTAATTGTAGATCGTCATACAAAAGGTCGTCTACATTGGTACCTCAGTCTCACCTATTTTTATCGCCAAATAGCAGTGTTCTTATTGCTTTAATTCCCTTCTGAAGGGAGACAGAGTGCAAGCATTACCCGGGGGTAATGTGGCATAATATCTTCAAGATAAGGTTGGCAACGCATTAGTGATCCTTGTGATATTACGAGCGTCTATAGGCTGCGGTGACACTTACTATCCCAACTGTATGCTTGCTTGTTGACATGGTTTAAATAAAAAAAATAATGCTAAATTAACGGATTTCGTTTCGCCTCCTAACTCGACCTACTTTTGTTCAATAAAAACAACACTATTATTGTCGCATCAAGGATAAACGGATGTAGGCACTACTGAACAAAAAATATTTTTTAAAATGTTAATGGTTTGGTACCTCCCTACAATATGCTGCGAAGTTTATCTGTGTCGGGTCAGAGGTCGCGCTGAAGATTAATTTAATCACATTTCTGCAAAACGGATAGCTAATTACCACATATTGGAAGTATTTCATCATTCATTTTAACATTCTTATATTATATATTTCAACATTTTAAATTTATAACTTACTGACTCGACAAACGTTGTCGGGACTTTGTTATACATGTTTATCATGAAAAGTAGGTTGAATTGGCGGTGGGCAGGGCATTTGGTACGAAAAACCGATGGCCGAAGGAGTCGTAAGGTTCTGGAATGGAGACCACGTATCGGCAAGCATAGCGTAGGGCGTCCACCCGCAAGATGTACCTACAGACGATCTGACTAAAACTACAGGATCGCGCTGGAAACAGGCCGCATACAACCGGTCCTTTTGGCGATTACTTGGGGAGGCCTATGTCCAGCTGTGGATCTCTTATGGCTAAAATGATATGGATGATATCTTAATAAGCCATCGGGTACCGGCGGAGTAAAATAGTACCTCCCTCTGGACCAGGTGTCGTAAGAGGCGTCTAAGGTACCGCAACCGAAAGATGGCGGTATATCTATTAGAAACAACGCAGCCTAAGTACTACAGGGCGACGATGGGCAGCAGCATCCTCGTCGTGAAGTTGCGCTCTGCGGTTGCCACCACGCTGGCCCAGCGCGTCTGCTATCGGCAAAATTCCTCCTATCTTGGGAAGGCCTATATCTAACAGAGGACTTTCTATAGCTGGTATGATAATCATGAAAAAAATATTGCGATTATAAATTGAGATACAAACTGCCATTACCGTCAAGTTAAATCGAAATATTGATGATTTTTTACGAACTAACATTATTTAAAATTATTTTGATGATTCTGTCTTAATTTTAAATTGTTGAAATTTTGAAAATTGATATTTTGTAATAATAAAATTATTAATAATAATATAAATAACAAATTGCGAAGTTAAATTCCATAATCCCAATTTAAATGACTCGTGCGACGTTACTACGTTGACATCTGTTTTTCTAATCAAGCTATATTTTATGAAGTATAAAACTTATTATACTTTGAACATTATGCCCTTGTGAATCATTCAAATCCATTATTATTTTATCAAATTAAGATTTTAAAATAATGAAAATTCATTGTCAATCATAATGTTACATAAATGTAAATTTTATACTGCAATTTTATAGCAAAAAATTAAATATAAAACAACTTCAATATCATTGTACCTTTAATGCCAAAATATGACACAAAAAATTACGAAAGTAAAGATAAAAAAATAAAACAAAATTACAGGTCGTGTTTCACGCGTAATGTTAGCGAGTATTGGATAAAATCGAATAACACGAACCCAACACTGCTGTACCCTGATGGACTTTGCAAAGACCAATGTCATTGCTAAACGCGAACTGGCGTTAGTCACGCGAACTCCCGACACGACACGATTTGCCGCTGCAGTGCCACCACATCACAATTACGGCCTTAACACGATAATTTAGGGCACATATTGGCATAACTAGTTGTTTATCAACGCAGTATCAAATGGCCAGCTGTTGAAATTGAAATTTGTACCGTGTGACCCATTTATTAGGGCTCTGTGAATTATTTGATGATTTATTGTATCCGTTTTTAATTAGATGTCGGCCTAATTGAAGTTGTAGACTGACAACGTGTTTGATGGGACTGGCAAGTTATTAGGCATATAAATGAGAGTTATGAAGGACAGTTTTGAAGGACAGTTTTGCCTTTGAGTCTGGTTTCCGAAACTGGGTAATTTTGTTCTTTTAAGATAAGTAAGAAGACAAAATCAAGAAGATTGATTATCGGACTCTCGCGCGTTCCTGGTTCCAACTTTAAAATAAAAAATTGCATTCTTTTTGGCCTAACTACAGGTGCTTTAGATAATAAAAAAAGAAGCAATATTCCGTTTACTCGGAAGTGTCAAATCTACAATCGTGAAGAAAGTCTATGTTAAAAAGTTTACTCAGGTTACTATATTAGGTTAGGTTGATTAGGTCTATATCGAGATTCACCAGAAAACTGTTGCGCAGTTAATGAAGACACGTTTAATCTACCCTTTCGGAATGATAATCCATCATTCTGCAGATTAGAAATAATTTCAATATGGACTTCCTATGACTATTGAACCATAGAACTTGAGATGGGTATATAATATTATTAAAGCTCAAAGAAACTAAAAGATTTTACATAAAAGTATCGATGTAAAATCTTAAGTCCGCTAGAAAGCGGACCCGACAGACAGTGTCCTGAAAAATAACCTAGATATCGTCTGCAGCGCCACCTGCTTGAGGGATTTGTTAATATAAATCATCTAGGTCTCAACTTGAATGACTTGAAATACTTCTATTCACAATCGTTCATTCAAATCGATCCCACCGTTTAGTTGCATTATAGATAGATACCGACTAGATACCGACTGCAGCTTCATCTGCCGGGCTGAGTTGTGAATCTAAACCATCCTGGGTGCTACTCAAACGCATACAAAAAAAACAATCAAATCGGTCTAGCCGTTTAGGAAAAATTTAGCGACATACAGGTACAGTGGAATTATAGTTTGTAAAATTTAAACCATCACCACCTTAAAACTAATTTATATATTTTCTAAACCAAATTCAACATTTAGTACATAATGTAATATGAAAACGTGTAACACCATGACATTTAAAATGATTAATAGTATTTACTAAAATTTCTTGATTTATTGATAGCTCACACAAAGGTCATCTGTATTGGTAACTCACTCTCATCTATTTCTATCGCCAAAAGGCAGTGTTCACATTGAAAGCGAAGCTCGAAGGTTCTCGAACTTTCTACATACGTTTTATATTCGTTCGGAAATATACAATCGGAAACTTGTTGTTAAGAGACGGGGTTAAATCGCGTCTTAAATGTTATAAATAAATATGCATATATAAAAACGTGACATGATTGTACACGTATGATAATTGTTTTCCTAGTGCGATAATAACATTTTAAATTCATATTTACATAAATACTGAGCTCGCTCTAGGCTAAGGATAAATTTAATCCTTTTTTTATCAAGGATACTTAACATAATTGAATTTATCATTTATGAAAACACAATAATAAAACAGGCCTGAGGTACCGGTAGAGTAGAATAGTACTTTAACCTATATAGACTTAAGTACCAGAGCCGACAGATGGCGGTATATCCATCCAAAACAGTGTGGCTCAATTGCACGTACGGGGATGAGCAGCAGCATACCCGTCGGAAAAGCTGCGCTTGCCAATATGATTGTCCAGCGCGGCAATTACATGTGAAATTCCTCCTTTTCTTGGGGACCTATGTCCAGCAGTGGACTTCCAATGGCTGACATGATGATAAATATCACTAGTTAAATACTCTGTAGGTTATTTTTTATGGTCGATATTTTTGTGAACTAAAGGTACTATTCTACTCTGCCGGTCCCTCACGGCTTCTAGCATGGATTTTTCTAGAAATATTACGATAGTTTAATAAAAGAAGAATGACGATGCCCTTGGGTCAATTTAAACGGTATTATTACAGAAATAAATTAGATATACCCACGTCCTGTAATGAGCGGGATAGGGGCCCTGAATAAAAGTAGTCTATTAAATATGTATGTGCCCGCATAAGTTCTACAAACTATACTTCTTAGCTTATATGGTTTCACTGTCCACTTCTAAAGGTATTTCTTTTATATGCCGAATCTTATGCAGGACTACTTAGACGTAAATTAATGAACGACCCTATGCCCATAGGGTTAGTGGGAATTATGGGGGGCTTATACCAGATTAACACGATAATGAGTGTCTAAAAAATTTTTCCCATTTGAAGGACACGCGCTGGTCATATCGTTGACGTGGTCTCAAGCCGGCGGCAGAACGTGCTACATCAATCTCGAACTAATCAGAGACATCTCCAGCTACTTCCTGATTGCCTATTCATTAGGTCTGCATAATAAATCATGAGAATGAATAAATCTGTCCGCCACAAGGCGAGAGTAAGTTGCGTCATTGCACCGAGGTCCATGTTTATATATATTTATATTATTTCATTGTGAGAAGGCCTTCTGTTTATTTTTTGTTGGGTGAACAATGTTACAATAGATATTAATAGAAACCTGTTAATCTCGTCAGTGATAAAATCAATATTGGTTTTTTTATACGGAATTTTTCTAAGATTAAAACTGGGTGTCCTTTCTAAGCTGCCAACAAAAGCGCTCTAACTAGATCGATACATATTGAATGAAGTCCATGAGAAAGTCGACATATTTTAATGTCCTTTGAATGTATTCTCAGAGGTTATTTTAAAAATAGTTACGTTTTTGTTCTGTTTATTAATGACTGCTACATCCAGTGCAACCCGAATAAAAACAATCTAAATCAAAAGTGTTTTTTTTTTTCAATAAGTACACACAGAAATGTCAAAGATATTTTTAGTAGGTTTTTAAATAATATTTGTCAAAATAAATATAATATTGCACGGTGATTAGCTGTGTAGTACCGGTAGAGGAGAATAGTACCTCCTCCTGTACTTGGTGTCGTGAAAGACGACTGAGGTACCGGAACCGACAGATGTCGGTGCGAGAGATGAGATCCACCTGAAGCAGTTAAGCTCAAATATAGCAGGGCGAAGAGGGGCAGCAGCATTCTCGTAGCAATGCTAGGCTCTGCTATTGCCTTCACGCTTGCCTATAGCGACAATTATAGGCAACATTCCTCTTTTCTTCGGGAGGCCAATGTCCAACAGCGGAATTTCAATGGCTGATATGATGACGGTGATAGAAAATATAATAATAATTTATTCTTTATTGTACACATACCTACGTTTACATAGGACATTGTGTTTAAAATACGAGTAGCACAATCGGCAGTCTTGTCGCTCTGAGCGATCTCTTCCAGGCAACTTTTTGATGGACTATGAAAGAGATAAAGATAATGGGCAGTGTAGTAAAATATATTATGTTTATAAGATCAAAATGTTGGTTTATCCACTTTAAAGTGTACGATCCGTGGTGTACCAGCGGAGTAGTATAGTACTTCGCTCTGTACCAGGTGTTGTAAGAGGCGACTGAGGTACTGGAACCGACAGATGGCGGTATATCCACCCGAAACAGCGCAGCTTAATTACTACAGGCTGAAGATGGGCAGCAGCGTCCGCGAAGTTGTGCTTGTGTGATTAGCACCACGCCTGCCCCTATTTTGGGGAGGTCTATAATCAACAACCTTCTATGGCTGATATGATGATCATGATGAAAACTGTTAGGGAATCATAAGGTTAAAAAGTTTTATTTAACTTGTAAGAAATATACATTTTACTTACAGATCACTAAATCTAATTTCAATAAACGGCGAGCAAAATTCCATACATTTATGCATTGTTCCTTTTTTACATTTTCATATTTAATAATTTTATAATTTATACATATTTTTTTTTAAAAGAAAAACAATATAGTAAGTACTTTTTGACATTTGTGCCTTCGGAATCTATTTTAGTAATAAGTAAAATATTGTGTAGTTTGATAGGTATCTAATAAATGGCAGTTTCCAACACTTTTTATTACTATGATTATAATCAAATGTGTAGTTTTCTGTATTTTTTATTATGTAGGCTCTTTATGTCCTTTATTTAATTAGACAACTATTTTAAATTTGTACTCTTTCAAAGCTTTTGCTTTTCTTGCCATAGCTAGTTCGGGGTATCGACAAATGTAAGTTGTCTGCTCGACGAAGCAAACCTTTTCCCATCTCCTGTTTGTTTTTAATGATAATTGAGTTTGTATTTATTTCAATAGGATTTTTTTTATTACAATGCAAGTGTTATAGTGATAAAGTTGGTTAAGATTGATGAATTTAGTTTCTTTGTGAATTAATTTTGTTGGCGTAAGATAGATTATATTTGAACGGCACTTTAATTATTTTGTTTTGGATTGTTTGAGCTGCTATTTGGATAGATTTTCCCGCATAACCCCATACTTTTATGAGATAATCCAGATGTGGCTTCACCAGTGAAAAATAAACAGTGTAGGAGATGTTAATTACTGACATATTAAGAAACATTTCGCGCTCAAATCTCCGTCATTCCGTAAGACGCTGCTTGCCGTCTTATTGCGTTTAGAAATTATAAAAAAAATATTAATGTTGTTAATTTTAACTATTCATGAACACTTTTATTATCATTGTTTGTATAGGTGACTTTATATAAAATTGCGAACTTTCCGCGAATTGTTTAAACAGCAGTTTAAATATCAACGACAATAAAATTCTAATGAAATTTTTTCTATCTGCCGGATGTAGGCATAAACGTAGGCAGGTGATTCAGAATCGAGTTTCCTTATAAAACTTTTGTGAAATCTTACACAGTTGGTAAAACGTGTTAGAATGTTATTTAGTTTACAATATTCCGTGACTCATACCTCGGTTCATCAGTCGAATAAAACTGTATGCAAGCAGCAAATGTAGGTGTAAACTTGTACTTTGTCAAAGTAAGGTGTGCTACCAATCATAATGTTCATGGTCTACTATTTCACATTGACACGGTTCTATAGTGCAGATACATATGCTGACCGTCATTTAAGAGGTTGAGTTGATGTTGTTTTGTTTCTGTTATGTTATGAATGAGTTATTATTACATCATTATTGTTTATGCTTTATAAGGTATTACAGATACTTCTTTTTTTAGATAATTTTGTTAATATCTAATGGTAAATACATTTTCAATGCGTAATGCAGGTTTTTCACGATAATTGATTTTGGGATCAATTATCGTGAAAAACCTGCATACAATATAGTGATGTGAAATAATGTCAAAGTTAATGTATGCACATATTGCCAGAAACGTTTGTAAGATATTGATAAAATAATTTCACCGACGCAGTTTACCCATTCTTCCAGGGAAGCCGTGGGTTTTATTTTTAATTATTCTATTAGACCAGGTCAACAAACAAGAAAACTTGTCACCGCAGCCTATAAATGCTCGAAATATCACAAGGATATCACTAACGCGTTGCCAACCTTATGACTTAGAGATATTATGCAACATTTTGAAACGCGTATTATATACGCGTATTTTGGAACGCGTGCCAAAACCTAATGCATATATTAATATTATATATCCAGAAATTTCTTTGATAAAACAACTTTATATAATGCGTTATGTCCTTTTAAGTATTTTACTGAACTAAGGGGCGTCAAACATGTCACAAATTTTATGGACGCCCCCCTAACAACTTCACAAAAATTGCCACTGTTTAATAAGAACAACAATATGTTTTTAAGCTTTTATAAAGTCATATCTTTTTTATTTTCTATTTCCGGTACGTCTGCATTTACAGATAGTATTGTCTGTGAGATATTTTTAGCAAGTGGCGAGACGAAAGAAATAAAGCGTCTCTAAATTTAATACTAATTTGATTAAAATTGCAAAAGGGCATAAAAAATATGTATTTTAAGGGACACCACATAAATTAAAATGGCAGACAGTAAGCGAGATTTGTAACAATATATTAAGATCATCATATCAGCCGTTAAAAGTTCACTGCTGGATATAGACCACCCCAGGAAAAGGAGAATTTACCCCATAATTGCCGCGCTGGGCAATCGTTTTGGCGATCGCAGACCGCAGGCTTTACGACGAGGGTGCTGCTGTGAGCTATTTGAGCTTCAATGTTTCGGATGGATAAACCGCTATCTGCCGGGTCTGAAACTTAAGTCGCCTTTTACGACACCTGGTAAAGGTAGAGGTACTATTCTACTCTACCGGTAACTCATGGCTAATTTATTAAGATTTATCATCATCATCATTCCAGCCATTAGAAGTCCACTGATGGACATAGGATATCCCCAGTAAGAAGAGATTTTGCCTATACGGCAAGTATAGGCAAAATCTCTTCTTACTGGGCAAGTGTGTTGCAATCCCAGAGCGCAGTTTTCGTGACGGGAATGCTGCGGCCCATGCATTTGTGCTAAACTGTCTTGGATGGACATTTGTCGGTTCTGGTACTTAAGTCTCCCCTCCCGACACCTGGTACATGGGGAGGTACTATTCTACTTTGCCGGTACCTCACGGCATAATAATGATTAAGATATATAGGTACTAATATTTAGCGAGTCAATAAGGTTTTGGTTTGGCCGTGTAACTTTGTCTGCCGAGACGCTCCGTGTTTCGTATGAAAGCAAACGATAATCGTGATAATGAGCCCGGGCCATTAGAGTCGTTACGCTGTTCCGGTATGATTACTGGGAGACTTATTGTTAGTTTCATAAAAAGAATTACTGATAGTGATAAAGCTGTTGTAAAGAATACTGATAGTAACACAGCTATTTGCTCAGGTCATCAAACAAGCATGCAGTACGCGTAAGCGTCACTGAAGACTACAGACAAGGAGGTGAATAGCTTTACTCTCACCTATTTCTATCACCAAATAGCAGTGTTCGTATTGTAGTGTACCGGTTTGGAGGGTAAGAGAGGCAGTTAAATTACTGGGCTATGTGACGTAACACTTTCAAGTCACAAGGTTGGCACTATTGCACACTGGCCACTCTAAGAAAAGGGTAATTTTGCCCATAATTGCCGCGCTGGGCAAGCGTGTTGACAATCGCAGAGCGCAGTTCTCGCGATGGGCACAGCAATGCGATCGCTCCTATTTGGCAGTAGATATATATGAGAGTGAGTTACCAATGATAATAACAATAAATTTATTTGTTCCACAATAAACAGACTTAATACTCACATAAACAATTGTTACAGAGTTTCTTATAATCTACTGTGGAAGGCTGGTGCTTGAACGAGGCTCAAAGCCTGTGTTTCTGGCCACCAGGTCTCCACCCATTTGGTTGACAACGTATAGTATCAGTTTCAGGATATGTTATGAAACATGTACATTTTATTACTACCCAGTTTTAGTGTGTTTACATATAAAAGTGTCTAATGTGTGTAAGTAAATTGTAAGCTTTTTATTTATATTATTGTATAAGTAAAAATTTAACGTCTAAGATAACAAAAAAATTACCAGAAAACTTCGTTGAAAGCATAGTAGAGGGGTGGTCAATGGGGTTATAGCGTCTTTTTATTGTCACTAACTGTGGGTTAAATGGAGACGACCAATGCAGACGATATTTGTAAAAGGTCTACCTCATGTATTTTATATATTAAGATGTAAACATGAGACGGTTTCCGCAACCAGTCTTGCCCCTTTTTTGCGTCACTCTGGACTGTTGTTCCTTCTTTTGTTAGCTCAGCAAATATTTAACAGATTTTAGACACTTCAAACAATATCATTATATTTTTTGCCGGGATCATCCGCAATCATAATTAAACCGCTACCACATATGATTTCATCAATAACATCTAAAGCTTCTTGATCAATCCCTGCGGTCATACGTGGTTGCATAAAATACATTCGTTAGTTTTTGAGTCCTACATACAGATGGACAGATTAGTTTTATCTTCATACCAGCCATTAGAAGTCCACTGCTGGACATAGGTCTCTCTAATAAAGGAGGTTTTTTGCCCATAATTGTCGCCCTGGGTAAGCGTGTTGGCAATCGCAGGGCGCAGCTTTCGCGTCGGGGATGCTACCCATCCCGGCCCTGTGCTTCACTGTTTCAGATGGATATACTACCATTTGTAGGTTCTGGTACCTTAGTCGTCTCTGACGACACCTAATGCAGTGGGAGGTATTATTGTACTCTGCCGGTTCCTCACTAGTTGTATAATAGTGATAATTTTCAGTTCAGCCAGGGCACGGCAAACATATTGTGCGACACGGATGCAAGCGGTACGGAAACGATACAAACGTCGAAAGGAGACTTGATTTTATGTGTCTCAAGAATTTCCTAGCTTTAATCATCCATGGTCTTCTGCGTTGGTACCTCACTCTCACTTATACCTGCAAATAGCAGTGCCTGTATTGCTGCTTACCGGTTTAAAAGTTGGAAGAGGCAGTGAAATTACTGAGTAATGTCAGATAATATTTTCAAGTTTCCATGTTTGCGACGCGATGATACGAGCATTTATAGGCTGCGGTGACGCTTGCTTTTGCGTGGACCGAATGCTTGTTGGTCAACTTAGTGGTATGAAAAAAAATACATTTGTCTGTTCATATTAAAACATAAGTTTCGAAATCGGCACTAAACTCTGTGCCGTGAGGTACTGGCAGAGTAGAATTGCACCTCCTCCTGAGCCAGGAATCGTAAGAGGTGACTAAGGTACCAGAACCAATAGATGGCGGTATATCTATTCGAATCAGCGTAGCTAAAATCCAGGGGCGGGGATGGACAGCAGCATCTCCGTCGCAAAACATACGCACTACAATTACCAAAACGCTTGCCCAGCATGGCTATTATAGGCAAAATCCCCCTTTCTTGGAAAGGCTTATGTCCTGTTGTGGACTTTCAATAGCTGATATGATAAATATACTCTAAATGTATCCAATGAAAATCGCTGCTGTCACGCCCTTTCTATAAACCTTAGTCGATTGGACATTTTGTGATAACTGCCTAAAAAAACGCAATAGACATATCGTTCTTAATTTATTTACCACTGCTTAGATTGAAGGCGTTCATAAGAATTTGGATTTTACTGTTGCAAGAGACAATCTAGAAAATTGATACCAGTTAACTATTTAAACTGTGCTAATTTTTTTGGATACTCTGTAAAGCGGTAAATTCACAGTCAATCCCATACTCCAGTCCAGTACATAAAGATTCTTTATGTACTGGACTGGAGACTTTATGTACTGGACTGGAGACTTTATGTACTGGAGACTTTATGTACTGGAGACTTTATGTACTGGACTGTAAGAAAGAAAAGAAGGTACCTCTCGAGTTCCAGACAAACGAGTCGTATCATGTAAAACTTGTATTAAGTTAGAGTGACGACGGGGCTTCTACTCCAGAACTAAGTATAAAGCTTTAATCGTTCAGGAGTTTGACTTGGTCGGCAGATATTTACACTCCGAATATAATCTTAAGCTATATTAATACAAAACTCTTCACATCCATAATCGATGTTCTAACTATTAAAAAAAAAGTTTGATTAAACCACCAATGTTCGAAATTTGAATTATCGATTTGCCATAATCAGTATCAATTGATTTCTCATCGTGACACGACACTAGTACAAAAAAAACAAATTATCGGCGCGGTTTTAAAGTTAATTCGACTACGTGCACATTGGAACGTTATTTGAATAGGAAAACCATTTTAAACTCGTAGTTACTGTTAGTAATTAACGTTTTTCCTTCTAATGTTTGTTGTCTCATTGCCCGCTAATTTACTTCAAACATAGAAACATCACTAAACAAAAAGGGATCACCAACCATATAAAAATACTCAAAAATAAATGAAGGCCAAAATACAGCACTGGTAGAGTAGGATAGTACTTTTACCACGTTTCGTAAGAGGCGACAGTTGGTGGTATATACATACAAAACATTGCAGCTCGAATGTACCGGGTGGGGATAGGCAGCAGCATCCGCAAAATCTGCGCTCTGCGATTGCCATTACGCTTGCCCAGCGGGACAATTAAAAGCAAACTTCCCCCTTTCTTGGGAACGCCTATGTCCAGCAGTGGACTTCCAATGGCTAGTATGATGATGAAATTAAAAACACATCGTGTCTTTCCATCTTTTGTAATTTCGCTCATCGCCTTGGGCTGTCTACGTGTGGAGACACATCCAGAAAGGCTTTAACTCCGCGGTGTAGTGTAAATAGCATAAATAGCATTTGCTAATGGGCCTGCCTGTTCGCACACTACAAGCCTCGTTGTTTGCAGCGTTAAACAACTGCGTTGTTATAGACTGGCTTCGCTATTTTTGGATGGACCTTCGGTGATAAGTGAATGATTCAAGTGTGACCACGTGTAAGTATTTTGCGTTGTTTGTTGACCAGTGGGTTACCGGTAGAGTAGAATAGTACCTCCCCCTGTTCTACGTGTCGCGACTAAGGTACCAGAACCTACAGATAGCGGAATATCCACGCAAAACAGTGTAGTTCCAATGCACAGAGTGGATGGGCAGCAGCATCCCCTTTACGAAAGGAACACTCTGCTATTGCCAACACGCTTACCCAGCGCGGCAATTATTGTCAAAATTCCCCCTTTCTTGGGTAGGCCCATGGCTAATAGTGGACTTCCAATGACTGATATGCTGAATAAGCTTTAGGCTACTACTTAATCACTATCTTTCATAGGACCGCTTGCAGCCGTTTGCAGAAAGATAGTTCGGGTACTAGTCAGATTGTCTACACACCTTGTGGTTATCTATGATGTAAATAGTTTGATATTGTCATGGGAACGTTCAGGAATGGTCGGCCATCTTTTTTATTTATTTGATGTGAAACCAATAGCTTAACACAATTCAAAGAAATCCAGTATAGGATACATTAAGATATGAAATTAGCGAACTTTTATATCGACAGCAAGCACTACCATATTGACATTTTGTCGAAATTTAAATAACGCAATTATATATTGGCCAAATTAGTTAAAATAACTTGACCTAAATAGACCTAGTATTTGAGTATTATATTTGTGATTCCTCTGTTGTTTAATGTCTGTAACATAAGTGTTTTTGTTCATAATTTTCGTGCTGGGCAAGCGTGTTGGCAATCGCATAGCGCAGCGTTCCCAATTCCACCCTATGCATTTGAGCTACACTATCTCGAATGGATATTCCGCCATCAGTCGGTTATGGTACCTTAGTCGCGACACGTGAAGGAGGTACTATTCTACTCTGCCGGTACCTCACGGCTCCATAAATGAAAGGATAGGAACTTGTTACTTTGATATACTCAATATCTGTTGGACTTAATAGCATGCACGCAAATCTCTCGCTGAGGATACGGTCTTACTTAGATATATTTTTTTAATCCTACGTACATTTAAAGTTTATTTATTATAAACAATAAAAAATATTTGCTTTATTTTATAACAGTGCCCAAAGGAGCGATGACAGGAGAAAGGACATTTTTAACGATCATTATGTTCAAGGTACAAAACATACGAAAAAGAGATGTTCTAATATGTTTGGAAGTATATAGTTATTAACATCTATAATTTTTATCTATTTTGGTTTTTAATTTTGAACTAGACTGCCCTGAAATTCAAATACACTGGGGAAATTAAGTGGTGTCTGCCACTCCTGTCTTGCACTGGACTACGTCGTTGAGCGTGGGTACCGCAGGGATCTCGGAATCTAAATGAGACACACCCACGATTATAGTATATATACTTCCCAAAATAGGAGGAATTTTGCCCACAATTGCCACGCTGGGCAAGAGTGTTCGTAATTGCAGAGTGCAGCTTTCGCCGCGGGGATGCTGCATCCCATCCCCACCCTGTGAATTTGAGCTACGCTGTTTCGAATGGATATACCGCTATCTGTCGGTTCCGGTACCTTAGTCGCCGATTACGACACCTGGTATAGGGGGAGGTACTATTCAACTCTGCCGGTACCTAAGGGCTTCATTTTTATTATATTACTAGCTGACCCGGCGAACTTCGTACCGCCTTAGCGTAGCTTTGATGCACTACTTTATTTTGTATAGTTGACCTATCTTAGGTATGAGTACCTATTCAATTTAAACTGGAATCTATAATATCCTCCATATATAAATTAATCCCTATTTCCCTGGTCTCGCCATATCTGAAAAGGACCTTATTTTATTAAATACAAAACAAAATATATATTTTCATAATAGTGTTTATTCCATAGGATTCAATAATTCCACTTATATTTTTACAAATTGCTATTGAACAACTTGGCATTTTGAAGTAAATACTGAGCTTAACACCACGCGCGCTCTAGAAAACAACTAATAGCCTCTATACCCTTCACTGTTTCTCTCTATTCTAATGCTGCTGTTTCTTTAATCTAATGCTTTTTGGTACACTATATTTTTAGTTTTATGTTCTGGCGCGTAAATAAATAATGCTGATGGTTTTCCGACACGGGAATAACCAAATTGTAATATTATGTAGTCACCAAAAGTTACCAAAAATCGGTATGAAGCTGTCAACTTACCGTAATTATCAAACAAAAGCGGTTATGGATGTGATGCCACAGATTACCACAGTTTTTTTTTTTAACTGGCTTGGCTGTTCAGCCATTCGCCAATGACGCCAATGTCAAGTTAGGGAAACAGATACTACCACAGATTACTAAATAGGATATGCGAAATTTGTATAGGTTTACTATTTGTATTATTTTCAAAAAATTATAAAATAGTGCAATAGAATTTAATTAAGTAACCACGTTTCCGAACAAACTTAATTAAGTAACCACGTTTCCGAACAAACGATGCTCTTTTAATATAGTCTATGGCTGTGAATGACGTTGACATTCGTATAAAAAATAAAATTGACATTCGTAACGCGCGTTTTTTAAAATATGCAAAATTAAATGTATACTTTTCAATATTTCTCAGAGATTTTCTTAATATTTTTTTCCGTAAGAACCATTCTTGGACTTCCACAAACATTTAAAAAAAAGAATTATCGAAATCGGTTCAGCCGTTCACACGTGATGCCGTGACAACGCGAAACGGGTTTCATTTTTATATATATAGATATAATGTCACCTTTCATTATCATCAGCGCACGGTCAATGTTCTAGGCGACTGGTTCCGTAAGTGGCGCATCGGAGTGAACCCCAAGAAGAGTGCCGTCATGCACTTCTCGAGGTTCAATCGGTGCGGTGCCCCTGGGTCAATAAAATCAAATACCTAGGTGTCACATTGGATCGGCGCATGACGTTCGGACCTCACATCAGAGTAGTCAGAAATAGGGCCTCCTTCATATTAGGTAGGCTCAACTACTACATCGGCCGTTCAAGTAGGATGTCCCTCCGCCACAAGAGGACCATTTACAAGGCCTGCATCCGTTCGGTGATGACATACGTGAGCCCCGTATTCGCTCACGCGGCCCCGTCACTTATTAAGACGCTCCAAGTAGTTCAAAATAAGTTCATGCGGAGGGCGACTGACGCCCCGTGGTACATTCGCAACCTAAGCTTGCATCGCGATCTCGATTTGCATACGATCCGCGAGTATATGAAAGAAGCGTGGCGTCGTTTTCTTGACGGGGCATCGAACCATGCCAATCCCTTAATAGCCAATTCCGCGAAGTACGTCGCTAGGAAAAACTTCCACGTCCTACATCGTAGACCGCGTCACGTTTTAGACGAGCCGCCTGATGGGATAACCGCGAAAATCGCAGCCCTTCCCCGCCCTCTCGCTGCCACATCTCGATCGCTAACACTGCATATGCAGTCCCTGCCCCCACGAGCGATAACCGATAGCCCTCACAGGCTCACTCTGTCCGTCCTCTTTTGCAGAATTCAATAATTAAATTCACCCCAACGATGGCAGCCCGAGCCTAGGTCGAGCCTCTAGAGGTGCCCTCGGGCGGTCACGGTATCGGAATTCGCGGGATGAAAATCGGACCTCTCATTTAAAAGAAGATCCACCCTCTTTTTTGGGTTCATCCGAAAAAGAAAGTTCATTATCATCATCTCAGCAGCCGTAGAACATTCCAAGTTGGACACAGACTATACTAAAAATTGGAGACGCGAGATGCGATGTCTTGACCGCACCTTAAGTCTTTGAACAGGTCTAATACTTACTAAATACATTCCACCGCAACTTTATCGATAACCACCATCGAACAAGTTCAAATCGTGATTCAAGTTCCGAGTACAGTCGTAAAACACGAAACACGTGAACGCTAGCGACAGGCCCATTCGCGTGGCACATTGTTGTTTACAAATCACTTGATTTCATTGTACCACTACGTAAAACGTACTAAGTTTAGTTCTCTGACTCAAGTTATGACATAATACTACTCGTCATGTATACAGAATTGATTATTATTAAATTTGCAATACAATATATTTGCATAGTAAATATTGTACTTGTAAAGTTCTAATAAGAATAATAATGAATTCCCACATCTCTTGTGATCTGACTCCGAGAAAAGTCGCTTTAAGCATTTGTGTTACAGACATTAGGCAACAGAGGAATCACATGTATAATACTTAAATACATATTATATTCACATCCAAAGAACACACACAACTATTGTATCTATTAATATAAATGAATCCCTATTTCCCTTGGTCACACCATTATGCGTATGCGAACGGCTGGACCGATTTTAGTATTTTATTGTTGTTTTTTATTGTCAAGATGTGGTTCTTATGAAAAAAAAAATGTACGGAAATTTATAATATTTGGGAATACTTAACAATCATATAATTCTAGCTGACCCAACAGACGTTAAATTAAAATGTATGAAATAATTAATATATTATTTAATCTTCTTCAATATATTAGTATTTAATCTTCAATCAATTCGAACTAAATAGTCATCGTTAAGAAAGGACAAGTCTGTCGGGTCAGCTAGATTTAAATATTTGTCCTGGGTGGGAGTCGAACCCACAACCGTTTGTGCACAAGATAGGTTTACAACGATGTGCGCCATCGGGGCCGCCAAAGAAGACCACACAACGGCAAGCGAAGGCGGGCAAACGTTTCGACTAGAACAGCAGGATCATGTTAGATACAAGCCGACTACTAGCCGTATTAGAAATATCTTGGTTTTAGTGTATGTTTTACATTATAATAATAATAACTTATTAACTCTTTATTATACAACAATAAAAACAACATATGAATATCACAAAAACAAAAAGTATTATAGGCGGCCTTATCGCTTATAGGTAACCATAGCTTAATTGCCATCTCTTATTGGCAACCTTGGAAGAAAATAAACGTTAAATGTTGATCCGGTCCTGTGATAAGTTTAACACCGTATGTATTTATATAGATTAACACCGTATACAAATCGTATCGTTAATTTTTAAAGTTTATCGTGTTTTCACAGACATAAACGTCGCGGTACTCTGTTTTTATTAAGGAGGTGGAGGTTTGTTAGACTGTCACGTGATCTATTGCTATCGGTGCGTAGTCCTAGGGTGAGTCATGTTCCTAGAAGCGCGCGGCATCCACTCTTCATCCGCAGTACATCCGGATCGCTATTGTAACCACCTTGCTCGCTTGCTTTATTGCCTAAGGACTGTTTTAATGATATACGTGAAATCTGATATTAGTATGCAGGTATTTATATGTTTCGACGGGCCCGATGGCGCAGATGGTGGTGATCCTGTCTTGTGCGCCAATGGTCGCGGATTCGATCCCCACCCAAAACAAATATATTAGTGATGGTTTGTTCTGTGTCTGATTGACAGTTTTTAAAAATAACGCAAATAATATGGAGCTATGGCTATATTTAATATGATATTTACCAATTCATAAATATATATTAAGAGTGTCTGGTTGTGATATTAAAATAACTACTTATCATAACCGACAGATGGCGGTATATCCATCCTGTGTACAGTGTACTTTAAATGCACAGGCAGGCACGTTGCTGCCCTCCCTGTCGCGAACGCTGCGATTGCCAACACGCTTGCCAAGCGCGGTTTTAATGCGCAAATTCTTCCATTTTTAGGGATTAGCAGTAATTGTGACTAGTAGTAGACTTCCAATAGTTGATGTCAAAAATAATAGTATAGATGTAAAATATTACTAAATAAATAAATTACTCCTAAAAAAAAACAAATGCAAAAGCAGTACATAATATACTAATATTATTCGTAGTCAAGAAAAATATGTAAATTTGTTTATACTATATATCCAACTACATGCATATACAACATACATTATATAGTAAGTTAGCTGATTTTCGCACATCGCTGTGACAAATTTTAGGTTTCGAGCTTATACCTGGTGAGCAGGTAACACTCAATATTTGTCAATTAATTGGTGTTTGTATTGTAATAACATCCGTGGATATAAATGGCGACTTGAATCTTGTTTGATAATATGAATCATCCATATATTTATCTATTAATAGTAACTATAAATAAATCCACACAACAACTTATACATTGACCTGACTCCAAGATAAGTTTAGAGAATTTCTTCCGGATATCAGACAACAGACCAATCAATACAATAATATAATCAGCCTTTGCAAGTCCACTGCTGGACAAAGGCGTCCCCAAGGGGTACTTTAGCTCATAATTGCCGCGCTGCATTTGAGCTACACTGTTTCGGATGAATATAACGTCATCTATCGGATATGGTACCTTAGTCGCCTCTTACGACACCTGGTACAGGGAGAGGTACTATTCTACTCTGCCGGTAATAAAATACTATGTGTTTATTTATTTTATCGCTTCATGGCCGATTCATACATTCATAGTCTTAGTTATCACAAAATATGATATTAAGTACAGGTGTTTAGTTCTTTTCTTCTTGTAATTTTTTTATAATACAAGTATTACTTACATAAATTTATTTAATGATTTCCATACGTTTTTGTTAGTGATAGTATGTGTATGTATATGTGTGTGTAGACACTTTACAACGTCCTGTTTTTGTTGTTTTGTACATTTTTAGTTTAAGTTTATATATATATATATATATAAATAGTTATCTGTAAGTTTCAATTATTTTAATTCAATTATATTTTGATATTAGCATATAAGAGCTGTAGATTTTGAATGAATAAAAAATAAAATTAACGTCAATTCCAAGTTCTGCATTGTTGGATATTTTTGGTTACCCTCGTTTACAATGCAGGCTAGTTATGCCTTCTCTATTTACTCATAGCCCGATATATTCCTCATGCTTTACAAACATGTTAATTAAATTCAAACTTTATTTAAATGAGCGTAATATAAACGAACTTTAAGTGGATGTTTCATGCAGGGTCGAACCAGATAGAGACCAGCTAGAACTACAGCTGGTGGTCGAGATCCTAAACCTGGGTGGGGTCCAATCTACAGCTGCAATGGCGCTTAAAATTTGATTTTGATCGGCATTTCTATCAATTTGTTAAATGTAAAAAAGTAGTTATAGTGACGTAACTACAATAGTTAGACATATAGTCTCGTGAAGTATTTTGTAGATATATTCTATAATATTGTCAAACAATTTTTGTCCTATCATTATTATTCTTCGTATGCGATGAAAGACATTTTATTACTAATTTTTTTACACCTTTGGTTGGTTTAAATAGGAATTTCTACAGTAATCTAGTACTAAATATAGCCTATGTTACTCAATGATAATGAAGCTTTCTAATAAAAAAGAATTATTAAAATCGGTCCAGTACTTTTTAAGTTTATTCGCTACATACAAAAATACAAATATTTTCTATTTATAATATTAGTGTAGACAACTAGCAAGAACATACACCAGAAACAATGCAACAATTGTCAAATTCCAGAAAATATCACATAACTACGAGAGTTAGACCTGATACAAAGGCCGTCTGCGTTGGTACCTACCTCCCTCTCACTTATTTCTACCGCCAAAGAGTAGTGTTCGCATTCCTGTCCGGCCTGAAGTGTGAGGTTTGAAGGTAATGTGACAAAAAGAAATAAAACAAACACATTTACTCATCATATAAATATTTGTTTTGGGTGAGGATCGAACCTACGACCCTTAGCACACAAGATGGAACCATTACTATCTGCGACATCCGGCCTGTCCGATGTAATTATATTTGTATTACCTTTATGCTAGCGACTTTTACTACGTGGACTTAACTTCGCGTATTAGAAGGTTCTGTTCTGTCATATTGTATTTTTAGATGATGTTTTGATATTTTCAAGATACCTCTAACACGTTGCAACCTTATTCAGGCCCTAAGACTGGCAACGCGTTTGTGGTATCCTAGTGATATTACGAGTGTATATAGGGTGTAGTAACGCTTCCTATCAAGTGGGCTTTTTTCGTTTTTTGTGTGAAGTATGTATGGTAGGAGTTTGAGAGACCAATTAAAGATTAGTGTGATAAGAGATCAATGTGGTGTAAAAGATGATGATGTGACAACAACAGAGACAGGAATGTTGAGATGTTTTGCACATGTAGAAAGGTTGGATGAAGGTAGAGTAACTGCTCAAATATATAGAGCGAAAGTAAATAGAAGAGTTTATATAGGACGACTTAGGCAAATGGTAGCAAGAATAAACGGGCGTATATGAAAGCGGAAAAACTAATGCGAGTAATGGAATCGAGAGATGCCAAGACCGTAACAAGTGGAGATCCATAGTATCTGCCTACCGCGATGCGACACAAGCGTGATGTATGTATGTGGATTATAATATTTGTTCACATTAGTAATGTATTTTCAAATGATGTTTACATTTGTTGACCTTTTTTTAATTCATATTTTTTTTATTTCACAAGGTCGACATACTTATATCGAAATGCTCTCATTTCAACAGCGTTTATTCTACTCGCGTGCTTCTTCTGCCATACCCAACATTACCATGTCAGTGTTTGAATTATACGAGTATTAATAATTTAAGTTACGAATGAAAAGATGTAAGGAATCTAAGGTCTGTCCAGAGGTAATAAAAATAAATATTGTATCTGTTCATCAACATCATATCAGCCATAAGACGTCCACTGATGGACACAGGCCTCCCCTAATTTCCAATAGGTCCGGTTGTATGCGGTCTGTGTCCAGCGCGATCCAGCGGTTTTAGTCTGATCGCCTGTCCATCTTGCGGTTGGACGCCCTACGCTGCGCTTTCAGGTACGTAATCTCCATTCAAGAACTTTACGACCTCATCGGCCATCGATTTTGCGTAATAATGTAGATAGATACAAGGTTAATATTTCTTTATGAACATATAATTTTTATTGGCAAGACGCATATATATGATACCTTGCAAAAGTGTCCGAAATTAGCTCAACAATGGAACAGGAAAACAACAAACAGATGGACTTGGCTACATATATTTATAATATGACGATATTTATTAGACAGCGTTTAATGTTAAGAATAATTTACAGCTCCGAGAATTTAAAGCCGAAAATATAATTTCGCAACAGATGGTCGACATATGCCACTACGAGGATAAATAATAATCGAAGAACTTTATATATCCATGGTAATAATTTTAGAGCTATGGGGTACTCCGCCTAATAGTGCCTCCCTCTGTACTATATTCTCATTATTCTCATTATTCGGTATTCTCGTCGCAAAGTTGCGCTCTGAAATTGCCACCACGCCTACCGACGCGGCAATTATGGGCAAAAATCCCCCTATCTTGGGGAGGCGTATGTCCAGCTGTGGACTTTCTATGGCTGATATGAATAAATTCGAAAGAGTGTATGTCCGTTAACTCTTTCTCGGTTTAAGCGAGTTTGATGAAATTTTAATTCTTAATTCCACGATGGTTACAACAGAAATTCTTTAATGTTGCTGTAATTTAATTAAATATCAAATTATAGTCAACAAGATTGCCTTTTTAGCAAAAGCACTGCGTCGTCTCAGACTTGATTAACACTAGCTCTCGCAATTAAGTATTAAACTTAGTTTTAAGATCCATCTGGTGCCGGCAGACTTGTTCAAAGTAGGCCAATCCATTTGCTATTCGTCTAAAAGACTCTAAATAAAAATTATAATCAGGTCATGAAGGTCATCAGTCATTACAGTTGCAACTGCCTATTTTAATATTTAATACTATTTTGTATACGTTTTTCGCTACTTCTGGACGTATATATTGACTTATGTCTGACTATCTATATAAAAATTTTATTGTCGAAATGAATCTACGCGCGTAACTCTATAACGACTGCTCCAGATTGGATAATTAGTTTGTATCAACTAATATTTGTTAATAATTTTTGGCGTGGGGTACCAGCAGTGTAGAATAGAACCTTTCTTTGGTACAAAGGGAGATGCTATTCTACCAAGTGTCGTTAAAGGTGACTGTACACAAGTACTTCAAAGCTCCTAATGGAGTCAGAATTGAGATTTTGTACAGAAATACATACACATCACGCCTGTGTCTCATCGGGGTAGGCAGAGACTATAGATCTACACTTGCTACGATCTTGGCATACCTCTCTCCCTTCCCTTACTCGCATCAGTCCTTTAATATACCCTCGTTTCTTCTTGGTGGTTCTGACCTGGCTCTTCTTATATACCTCTTCCACCTGGTTAAGATGGGTTCGCCAAGTTCGTCCTACACCAACTATTCCAATGGCTTCCGTTCTATAAATTTGTGCAGTCATTCTACTTTCATGCATCATTTCTACATGTCCGAACCATCTGAACATTCCTTTTTCTATTGTTGTCACAAAATATCTTTGACACCACATTGATCTCTTATCACACTATTCTTAAATTTGTTGTTATTCCTCGAAAAATATAATTCGCAATGTATCTCTCAAACTCACACCATACATACTTCGAAGTGCTCACATTTTAACAGCATTTATTCTACTCGCGTGCTTCTTCTACCATACCTAACATTCATTACGTATGTCAGTGTTGAAACCAACTAACGTATGTGTATATGAATTTATAATTATTTAAAATGCAAAATAGATAATATCAAACAAGTGTTTCCGAGTTGCCAGCAACAAAACGAAAGCACAACACGTGCAACAATCAGCACCATCTCAGACCAAACGACAATGCAAATGGCCGCGAGACAGCAAGGCTCGCGAGTATGAAATACGCAGGTGTCCAACGCAGTTCCCAGCACATTCTATCTAGCTATTAAATGCCTTGCAAGGAGTTCCGCCTTGCAGTTATGCTTGCAAGTAGCAACGCTAAATAAGGTTGCACATAATCAGGACAGCTGGGCCTTAAAGAACAATGTTTATGATTATATTATTCTGGGAAGGAACAAACAAGGAATGATACCATTCAAGTGTATTGTATCAATAATAAATCTTAATACTTCAATTCATTAGTATGAATAACGAAAAACAGACGGCAGACAAAAACAGACTATATAATAGTAAAGTTATAAAAGTGCGTCTGTTTTTCGCTCTTTCACGACTTTAGGGGTGGACCGTTGAATTTTGACTCCAGGAAGGATACAATTAAAATAATTCAGACATCATATCAGACCTGACCTCGAGACATAGGCGTAAATAGAGGTGGAATTAGATGGGTCGTGCCCACCCCAGGAGAGAGGAACCGGAATCAACACTTGCCAGCAAACGTAGTGCCACGTAGTTTATCCATAGTTCAACTGCAACAGGGCGGTGATGGGTGAGGTGATCCATTCTGAAGCGAAGTTACGCTCTGCGTTTCATCACGGCATTATGGTTGGAGGCTGTTTCAAGTGTTTGTATATTTTTATGTTCACGTTTGGAACAACTTCTTATATAAGTTTACCTCAAGTGATTACTATGGGCCGTGCGGTTCCAGCAGAGTAGAATAGTAGAACAGTTCTGTACCAGGTGTCCTAAGAGGCGGCTAACCGACAGATGGCGGTATATCCACCCCCGATAATGAAGCTCAAACGCACAGGGTGAGGATGGGCAGCAGCAACCCTGTCGCAAAAATTGCGCTCTGCGATTGCCACCATGCTTGCCCAGCGCGGCAATTATGGGCACAATTTCTCCTTTCTTGGAGAGGCCTTTATCCAACGGTGGACTTCTAATGGCTGATATGATGATGATTACTACCGAAGCAGGTATAAATTCATTTACGCTAACGCATTTGACAGTCTAACTGGGCTTAACCCCAGGGATCCTCAGCAGTGTTCATGTTACGTAATGCATAACCGAGAGAAGAAAACGTAATTTTTCCACAAAACTGTTTCGAAACTACATGTTATTTATAAATTATTGAGGTTTTATATGAAAATAGAAATCAAACTCATCGACTGCCATAAACATGGTCCAATAATATACAACCATGTCCTAAATTGCTTCACAGAATGTCGAGAATGCCGGCCAATATTTGGCCGCCAACCCACTAAATGAGACGATAAAAGTCGGTTATGTATGTTGACTACATATTGGTTCTGATATGATTAATAGTGATGCAAAGATTGCCGACTAGAAATACGAAACAATTTGTATAGTAATATTTATTAATTATTAACATAATTATACGGGTTATCCTTATTACAAAATTATGAAGTTGTAACATAAATTAAACTATTCTACATCGAACTTAATTATTAATGATTTGACGTTAGCAAATACGTCAAAATCCGGGTGATGCATACGGAGTGCGTTACTTGCTGCGTGCGGCATACAGGTTGCGCACGCGCTACGGTACGACAAGGCAGAGGCGTAAACAGTCGAAGTCTATGTCCGGATCGAATGCTCAGATAGTTGTCAGGCACGAAGATGCATGACATTTGTTTACAAATACTCTTTTATGAAAACAGAGGGGAAAAGCTTACTGAACTTCTTCTAAGATTTTTCTATACTTGGCCTCGTGTGTATTCCGAATTCATGCACTAGGTATATGACATCCGAATTCGCGAAAATTCGAAAAAAACACAGGTAGCTAAGCAAATGCTCACATTTTGTTCTGTATTGCCGGTGGCTCTTCTTCAACACAATTCCTACATCTTCAACAATCTACATATATCTGAATTGTAGAACATCTAGTGTTGGATCAAGTGCTCAATTGTTGTCTTGGTTTGCTTTCTAACTGAAAATAAAACACTGTCGACCCACTCAAAGATAAAGAAGTTTTCAGGATATACTTGTGAATAGGATAATAATATTAAATTCATTTGTTCCACAAAAACACTTGTGTTACTGACATTAAACAATAGATAACTCACAAATATACTACTTAAATACTTATATTTAACGCCCAGGCACATAAATGTTATATACTTAAATATCTGTATATTCTATTCTATTATATAAATATTTGTCCTGGGTGGGGCCGAACTTACGACCTTCGGCGCACAAGACAGGATTACGCCACTGGCTCTCTCAGTCTTCATCACAACTGTCTGCCACCCAGAGAAGGTCCAAGGTCAGAGGCGACCTCAACAGCTGAAGGTCTCGCTCCGATCCCGCCAGCCCTGTAAGCACTTCTGTAGTTCTGGATTAACCTACCCTCTTATGCCTCCATACAGACTAACATATTGCTAACAACTTACAGAGAGGTACTATTCTCCTGCGTTAATATCCCCCGACAATTTTGTCACCTTATTTATCCTGATCCGTGTAAATTAAGGTTCGGATCCATAACAAATCTATTTTGGCTTTCGGGTCCAAATGTCCGAACTCCGCATCACTCTAACCGGACTTTATTTACTCCTGGCTTATTACAATGAGTCTTTCTTCTGATACCAGTTTCGGTGAGATAAGATAGCTCATACCTTATCCTGGTGTTTTCCATTGTTTGAGGAGATTATACGTAGACGTGGTGATACCAATTATATCTATTAGAATATCTGTGATATATTATTATTAGATATTTAAGAGATATATATAGATAATGTTACTTTAATCATAATAATTCTTATTAATACCGTAAATACCCGTAGGCTACCGACAGAGTAGAATAGGACCTCCCTTTGTACCAGGTGTCGTAAGAGCCGTTTAAGGTAACAAAACAGACAGATGGCGGTATATCCATCCGAAACAGCACAACTTAAACACTACAGGGGGGGGGGGGGAGATAGGCAGCAGTATCCTCATTGCAAAGTTGTGATCTGTTATTGCCACATGCTTGAAGTAAATATAGAAAAAATCCCCCTTTTTGACACCTATGTCCAGCAGTGTACTTCCAATGGCTGGTATGATGAACAGATAGATGGCAGTATGTCCATTCGAAACAGCACAACTTAAATAATACAGGGCGGGGATGGGCAGCAGCACCCCGTCGCGGAAGCTGCGCTCTGCGATGGCCACTACGCCTGCCCAGTGCAGCAATTATGAGCAAAATTCCTTTCTTGGAGAGGCCTATGTCTAGCAGTGGACTTCCAATAGCTGGTATAATAATGAACTTATTAAAGATAAAGATATTATGCCACATAACCCAGTAAATTAACTCTCACCCCTCAGACCGGAACACAGCAATGCGGAGCACTAATATTTGGCGGTAAAACTCGGTGAGAGTGAGGTACCAATGCAAACGACCTTTTGTATGAGGTCTACCTTAAGTCTACCTCATGATAAACTTGCAGATAAGCTATAGGTAACTATTGAATTAAGTATGTTTTATTAGTAGAGTTGCTTAATGTTAACTTATATTACCTACTTCGTAATTAAATGCCAGTTTACACTTTCCATTAAGGCGTATTTCACCTTTAAATATTGGAAATACAGAACCTTTCAAAGAATGTTATTCCAAACTTAATTACTGCTAATATTTGTGAGCACGGATGTTTGTAACGCTTTCCACGCTCGAATTGTAACCCCATTTTGATAAGATTTGGAGTAGGTACCGATTGTTTAAGCTCTAGGCAAGGACAAGGTTTGTCCTCTTCCCAAGGAGCGCGATGTAAATAAATGTATACATTTTTTTTTCCAGGATAGGTGGATAGACGATAAACGTCGCAGGATCGCACTGGATGCAAGTTCCATTCAACCGTTTCTATTAGAAATCACTTGGGGAAGTCAGCAGTGGACGTCCTACGGCTGATATAATACACTTCCATCATCATCATCATACCAGCTGCATAACGTCGACACCTGAACATAGACCTACCCAAGAGAGGGGGAATTAGCCCATAAATTCCGCGCTAGACAAGCGTGGTGGCAATCGCAGAGCGTAGTTTATATGCTGATCCATCCTCACTCTGATGTAATTGAGTTACGCTGTATATATACCGCCATCTGTCGGTTCCGGTAACTCAGTCGCCTTTTGCTTCATCTGGTGCACAAACACAACAAAATATCGGAAATTATTAAATTGTAGTCTATGTTAATAAACAACGGTTTAACTATGTGTATAAGAGTATATAATATAATACCCATTAAAATAAAAAGAACATAAATACCCGTTTATTTAATGGGACGAAAAAATTTGTATTATTGAGTAAATACTAATCTATTTTATAGTCAGGCAGATTTTTTAAAAATAAATCTTGAATTGTTCTGTCTCATGTCATGATTTACATGCAAATTGTATTTGCTAAACATGTGCATCTAACCAGAACTTAATAACTTTGTATACCATTGTTTAACAAATAAATCATCATAATTATTATTAATACTCTCTTTTAAGTTTATCTGCAAATAGCTCTGTATCGTATTGAACGTCAACAAAGCGTCCAGATTTGTGAATTTGCTATTTTACATCCGTCGTCCGCTTCTAGTGTTCGCAATCGAAATCACAATAAACACGGAAGACCGATTGAAGGCAATGTAAACACAAAAATTAATGGACACACGCGAACAGTATATTTTTCTTTCGACACAGGCGTTTAAGGCCGGCCTCGGCTCAAGGCTGTGCAAGAGTCCATCTTGATTTCATTTTGGTGCTGTTTTTTTTTATTAGATACTAAATGAATATAATTGGTGGTGGTAAATAATAGAAACCAAAAAAACGTAAAAAACCTATTTTGGTTGCGTTTCATTTCACTAACAAATACTGTTTATACTGCTTTTGTTTTTAGGAGAAGTTTGATTGTAACATGCAACACTTATTTTAGTATTAAGCTTCCCCGAAAAACAAAAACTGTTTTTTTTAATGATAAGGTTGACATACTAGTTACAGACTATTTGATAGTAATCTCTGTTCCTCTAAAACTCTCTTGTTCCTAAGTCCTTCTCTTCGCTCTTGTTTTTTAACCAACACTTTTACTGTGTCAAGTATACGATTTTGAAATGCGCCCCCGTTCAAATTAAACGATCTTCTAACAAATTGGTTCTGAAACGCTTTCTCCGTACTGTCTTGACTGATACTGCTTCTCAAAATATATACGAATTCGTCTGTTATACGTGGTTGTCTGACGGTAGATAGTATACATAATTTTGAAGTTCGACACGTGAACCCTGCTAGGGTATAGTAATTTTTATTAAACTCTATATTCATAACATTGATGACCTTGATGACCCGAGGGGATCATAGAAGACATCGAACATTTAAATTAGACCTACCTTAAACTAGTCTGTCGGCACCAAATGGGTTTTATAACTAAGTTTAATGCATGTTCATTACACGAACCAACAAAAGAAAAGAAACCTTCAATAAAAATTGGTAGTGATAAAGGTTCATCACACCAACCATTGAAAATCCACTGCTGGACATAAGCCTCTCCTAGAAAGGAGGTTATTTGCCCCCCATAATTGACGCGCTGGGCAAGCGTGTTAGCAATCGCAGAGCGCAGCTATCGCGACGGGGATGCTTCCCATCCTTCATTCCATCCCCACTCTGTGCATTTGAGCTGCACTGTTTCAGATTGATATACCGCCATCTGTCGGTTCTGGTACCTTCATCGCCTCTCACGACACTTGATGCTGTCGAGGTACTATTCTATTCTGCCGGTACCTCACGGCACGATAAAGGTTCATCAATACTAAATAGTTATATAATACTACCGGCGTCAGCGCTTACACGTAGATTTAAAGCTAGGATAGAGTAATTCAATCCCAAGTAGTTTTATCATTAAAATCGTTAAGGTTTTATTCAGTTTTTTATTTATTGAAATCGTTGAAAACACAGTTTCATTATGAGAAATATTACCGATCGAACTTCCGCGAATTTAGTTTGCACTATTAGTCTACACGAAAAAAAAGCAAACTAAATGTCATGATCTTACTGAAATTGTCAGCTGCCTTGCCTGCCTTGTCAATTTCATGAGGCACGAAAAATGAACACGTAGTCATCAGACGAATGAGATAGCACAGAAGGCGATTATCTGTCTAGTACTAATTTATTCATGTCACCATAAAAATAAGTATCCAATAAAGATTAAAGTAAAATACTGCGCAGTAAAGACGTAGGAATAATAAAACTGGTAAGTTTCCAGAAAATCAACAACATAAACAAGGAAACACACAAATGATTGATTCACTCGATGGAACTATAAAAAAAATACTTCGCCATTATGATAGTTTGGTAATAAAACGTATGACGGCCCTCTTGTACTGACGCCCACGCATACTTACGACCTACGACCTTAATTATAAATAAATAAAGTTAAAAACAGACGGTCTCTCGTCCAATTGGAGTTGGTAAAGCGTTTTCTTTAATAATAGCCCTAGTGTTCTAAGTACAAAGAGTCAGAACAAGGCGACCTTTAACTTTTTAGAAGTAATACGAGGGTATGATAATATGTGTCCATAGCTTTAAGTAATAAAATATGAAATTAAAAATGAAATGCATTGAGTGTTGCATTGCGGAGTTGAAACAAGTTGCATAATAGTGCAGTCATACTTTTGTTTGTATTCCATTGTGTTCAAATCAACTATACACGTAAACAACTTTTTGTCTATTTATTCAAAATCCACAGCCCTTGAAAATATTTTACAAACTTAATTTTGAAACTTATTACTGATGCCTGATTTTAAATATTTATTAGCACAGCGACGGTCAGAAATTTAATTGGTGTAAGGAACGTTTGGGCAAAAAGTACCGTATTTCCTTATTTTCGACTTTTTTGATAATATCAAGTAAAAGAGGATTTAATTTCAATAATATTTGTTAATAACAACTTAAACATAATAAAAATAGCTTTTTAAATAATTAATGATTTAATTTAAATTTTTGAGCGTCAGTAAGTAAACGTCGAGGAGATTTTTGAATTAAAGTACACACAGCAACATATCAACTTACCCCCGTATCTTGAAAGGTGAAATTGCGGACGACTGTGTGGAAGAGAACAAATGTTTGTTCACGCCCAAACTACCAGCATTCGGTGACATTGAGCACCCTGTTAGACAGGTTCAATCTTGCGTTAAATATAATATGTTATTCAATAGTTTATCTACATTTGTATTTATAAGTTTTCAAGAGTGGCAAATAAAATAAATAAATTCGCATAACATCTCATACATTGACCTGACTCCGAGCTTCGAAGTCGCTTAAAGCACTTGTGTTACGGACATCAGACAATAGAAGAATCGCATATATAATTCTGAAATATTCATACAAACACAATTATCACCATAAATATTGGTCCTTGGTGGAGATCGAACTACCATCCTATATGATCAAGTTTTCTTTCCAAACAGAATAAAAGATTTAAAGTTCCCTTTTACTTAAAGATTTTGTCATTTGTAATGAATTTATTTGAATGAGTACTATCAGAAAATACCACAAGAACTAGGTATTTATTTTATTTAAATGGATCATCTACGATTAATACATCAATCAAAATATAGTTGCTTGGAATTAAATATTAAGTCTAAATGTAAAATCATTTATAGATGAACACAGCATGCACAAAACAAGAAAAATATTTATTTATAACCGCATTTAAAATAGAATAAAGAATGCGAAAGTGGTACATTCAAAAACAAGTAAATGAAACTCATTCATAATTCATAATTTTTGAGCGCACGATATAGCGAAATACACCCAACGACATGGAGCAAACATCGACGACGACAAATATTGGCAAATGTCATTAAACAGATCGCTGATCCTGGCCACCGGTGAGTTGGCACCCAATACAGTTCTCCTGAACGGAGGCTTAAGAAAAGGTAACTCGAATTATTTTTTCTTTTGTAAAATTGGATAGCGAACGTGATATTTAATGATCTTTTAAATAAGCATTACACCTTCGAAATAGTTATTAGGTAAAGAAGCTGATTCAAAAATGTCGTTGACTTAAAAACACTTAGCCACGATTTATCCACAAGGTTATTTATTCCTATATCATCGACATGCGTCGAGTCGCCGCGGGCAGAGGCGCGGGGAGCATCGGTACAAGTTGAGGTAATCGAACGGTTTAGTGAGATTAAAGTGTTTGCAAATCTAATCATGATCATTCATTCGAAATTTATTCGGCATTATACAGATAACATTCTGCCGTGAGGTACCGCCAGAGCAAGGTATCGCACGTGTACCAGGAATCGCAAGAAATGAGTATGTAACGTACGAACCGATACATGATGGTACAGTGTAGGTGAAATTCACAGAACAGGGATGGGCAACAGTGTCCCCTTCGCGGATTTCTCGGGGAGGCCTATGTCGAGCAATGGACTTCCAAGGGCTGACACGGATATTGTATCAGGTTAGCTTTGACATAACAAATAGTTCATTTTAATGTTTTATTTCTATTATTAGGTCATCAAACTAGCATTTATGGTACGCTTTATGGTATTTGGCGGTAGAAATAGGTGATAGGTACAACGCAGACGACCTGAATAATAATAATCCACAACATCTTATACATTGACCTGACTCCTTGATAAGTCGCTTTAAGCATTTGTCTTACGGACATCAGACAACAGAGGAATCACAAATATACTACTTAAATACATATATTTCACACCCAGAGCAAACATAAATATCATCATTTAAATATATGTACTGGGTGAAGATCGAACCCATGACCTTTAGCGCACAAGATAGGATCACTACCATCTGCGCCATCAGGCCCGTAGATATGGGGCGTGGGGTGGGGATTAAACTCGAGTGGCTATTTTTGGTTATCTCTGAGAGATAGATATTTATATAAACATCGCGGATATTTCCATATTATTTACTATAAGTAGGTACATTATTTTAATCTATGTCGTCGCTTCACATAGGAAAATAACTAGAAAACTCAAAATTATCAGTGTTTCTCTAATAAGTTGTAGTTTTAAAGATTTAAACTTACATTGGGACAAACAGAGCGATGTTGATAACACCGACGCGACAGAGATAAGCGACGTTGATTTATATTATGTGTTGAAGTATAGATTGATTGACTATTGCTGTACGCTTGACCAAAATTAATGAAAATTAAACTAATTTTACTATACTTTTTCTAAAAACTTAAAGAGATATAGCTATTAATACTTATATAGGTATAAGGATCATTTTTGAGGAATTTCAATACACACAAACAAATACACAAACTTATACTTCAATTATACTACCTTAATATTACAATAAACTTCATTTATTTACGCTAATTGCAAATTTATATTACCCGAAAGTATAAAGAAATGAAATTTAAGGTTTTTCTTATCTTTTCTCATCAATTTGTAAATTTCCACAACATCTCATACATTGACCTGACTCCGGTATAAGTCGCTATAAGCGTCTGTGTTACGGACGCCATACAACAGAGAAATCACAAATACACTACTTAAATACATATATTTAACACCCATACACAGAACAAATATAAATATTTGTCCTGGGTAGGGATGGAACCCACGACTTTTTTCTCACAAGATAGGATCACTACCATTTGCGCCATCGGGCCCGTCGAGTCACATGCTCTTCTATGCGCCCTCTATCGACTTCCATTCGAAGCTTTATAAATTAAAAATTATTAAATGTCATTACAATACATAGATATATAAGTAACTAGTTTCATCAAATTAAAATAAAAATTCAAAGAAACTTGATAGACTTCTTATCATATAAGACCTTGTATATAATAAAACGCGATCTGACTATTTTATTGCTAATATTTATCTTTTGAAGTACCTACCAGCTATTTATCTTTATAATGTTTATCCAGCAATTTGATATTTTATCTTGGCCTCGGTGGCCTTAGCCGCGTTGGCCTCAAGCCAGCGATTTCTTACCAATGGACATCAAATCTCTGATTTCAAATCAATGTCAGGTGAATATTAAAGGGATTCCGAAGTTTTATGTCACAACTGTACAATTTAATTCATTTAATTTGTTTGATGCTTTGGGATAATGGCAGAAAGCTGTGGGGTACCGGCAGAGTAGAATAGTACCTCTCTCTGTACCAGGTGTCATAAAAGGCGACTGAAATACCAGAACGGACAGATGGCGGTATATCTATCCGAGACTGTGTATCTTAAAGTCATAGGGTGGGGATGGGCAGCAGCATCCCCGTTGCGAAAGCTGCGCTCCGCGATTGTGAACACTAGCTAGCCCCGCGCGGCAATTATGGGCAAAATTACCCCTTTCCTTGAGGAAGCCTATGTCCAGCAGTGGGCTTAGGCATGATAATTAATCATTGTATGTAGTCTAGACTGATGTTTTCCTATTTTAAATCCTATCTAGAATCAGTAATTTTAATTTGAAATTTACATCCCTACAATTTAACACAACCACTTTCTTATATCATCACCACAATCTATAAATTAATATTCATTGAAACATACTATTAAGTTCTAAACTTAATTCATAAAAAAACCCACCAAGACATGCGTTCCTATTATAAATCTAATCTAGTACTAGTTATTTTAGTCTAAAATTTACATCCCTACAATTCGACTCAACGACGTTCTTATATCATCATATCACAATCATATCAGCTATTGAAAGTCCAGTGCTGAACACAGGCCTCCCCAATCAAGGAGGAATTTTGCCAATAGATGCCTAGCTAGGCAAGCGGGTTATAAGAAGCTATAAAATGCTCGACCTTCCTTGCTTTATATTGGCCGCGAAATTTTATATGTAAGCAAGACATGCGTTCTTATTTTTAAGCTTATCTAGAACAAGCAATTTAAGTTTAAAATTTACATCCCTACAATTCGACACAACGACGTTCTTATAAGAAGCCATCAAATACTTGACCTTCCTCGCGTTAAATTGGCCGCGAAATTACGATGCTTCGTTGTTGACTGCTAAACGGACTACATGATTTATGTGGCTGCTACATTCTTATCTCTAAGCAATCAAACTGACGTTAGCCATGCGTGAACGAACGAGCACTAGGTACTGTACTTGCAAACTTATATTGAAAAAGGATATTCTGTGGTTAGTTTTGTTTAAATGGATCAGTTACGATTACTACATTTGTCAAGCACAATTAAGTTTAGTAGAGTAGAGGTACCAGCAGAGTAGAACAGTACCTCCCCTGTACCAGGTGTCGTAAGAGGCGGCGAAGGTTCCAGAACCGACAGGTGGCGGTATATCCATCCGACACAGTGCAGCTCACATGCATAGGGCGAAGATGGGCAGCAGCATTCCCTAAAAATAGGTAAAATTCCTCTTTATAGGCCTCCCGCCTATATCCAGCAATGGACTTTCAATGGCTTTTTCATGAATGAAGTTTAGAATTAAATAGTATGTTTAAATACATAATAATTTATAAATGAACACAGCACGCATAGAAAAAAATATAGCAATTTTAATTTTTATAAGTAGTTTACAAGTGCTTATCTTAGATCCAGTAAAACTTTTTAGTGTGCCGGAAATAATGGTAGTTTTTTTTTGTGTTATCCGGCAATATTCAGTTGACCTGATGGCGCAGAAGGTAATGATGATGATGATATATGATGATATTTATATTTGTACTGTGTCTGGGTGTTAAATATATGTATTTAAGTTGTATATTTGTGATTTCTCCGTTATCTAATGTCCGTAACACAAGTGCTTTGAGCGACTTATTATGGAATCAGGTCAATGTATGAGATGTTGTGAGAGTTATTTAATTATTATTATTTATAATTCGTTTTATTGAAATTAATCCCACTACCATGTACAAAGACTTTATTTTATTCACATAAAATCTGCACGACGACTTTTTGCTATGTTGCTTTTGCTCCAACAGAGCTCTTGTGTGATGGATATGAGACTACACTAGAATTACAAATTGTATACGTAAATAGATATTTAACGCTCAAACACATAACAAACACAAATATTAATCATATAAGTAAATGTTTGTCCGAGGTATGGATAGAACCCAAGAACTTACGTGCAAAAGATAAAATCACAACCATCGGGCCCGTAAAAAAATACCTTATATAGTATATAATACGAATGTAGTTGTATCCAGCTGCACCAATGTTGCTTGAAGGTGAAACTAGACATGCATATAATCGCCTGACATTGCAGACAATAATAGTAAACCTTAAACGTTTATTATAATATTAAGCACATAGAATACAAAGAAACAACATTATTTACCTTATTACCTGCAATATTAAGAGATAAGTTACTTAATAAATGTTGATATATACGCTCATATAGATAGGATAGGCTCATATAGATCATTCATTATCATCACAACAATCGTAGTAGTTCCGTAGATGTAGTCGTCCGCACGTGATAATAAAAGTTTGTATAAATATATAGAACGGAAGCGAATGGAAGATTTGGTGAAGGACGACCGAGGAAAACATATCTTAACCAGGTAGAAGAGGTATTAAAGAAGGGCCAGGTCAGAAGTACCAAAAATAAACGAGCGTGTATAAAAGGACTGCTGCGAGTAACGGAAGCGAGAGAGGTATGCCAAGATCGTAACAAGTTGAGATCCGAGATGCCTTGTTCACCCGGTCCTATTGAAGATTACTTGGGGAGGCCTATGTCCAGCAGTGGACATCTTATGGCTGATATTATGATGACCTAGTTTTTACATTTGCGTAAAATAAAATCTTATTGGCACAGAAGTGCACAGTTATAAAACAAAGGGTCTCACTCTACAGCGGTCTCGCCCTTTCGTCCGGTGGCGCTTGGAATTGGTCCAGCAATTGGTTCGTCCGAAAAACAAATGTTATAAAATCTCATTCGTACCAGACTTGTTTACCATATTTCACACACACACATAAAATAAGTAAGTATATATTCTGCACAAATAGTCGATGTACGTGTGATAGAGACGTTTTCTAGCATTTATTATTGCCTTGCATCGACATGACTGCGCCACGCGGGAGGTCACCTCGAAGGCTGTAACGACCACGTGATTTGCATCGCTAAAACATAAGAACATAATTAGTTTTATGTTGAAATTTTATTGTTCGATTTATGTATTCGATTAGTGCTCGAGCAATTCAACAAGAATACATAAAAGTTATATATAACTTAGATGACATTATATTCTTTAATTTTTTTATATTTCTGTGGAAATTTATTTTAAACTTAAAGTAAGACACATTGAGTTCAATAGTTAAAGATTTTATTGGCGCAGTTGGTTATGAACCTACCTTGTGCGTAAGTATGGTAGATGGTTCGACCCCCACCCAAGACAAATATTTATATGATGAGTATTTGTATTTATTCTGTAACAGGATTTTATTCATATGTATTTATGCGTTATGCTTTTGATTCCTCTATTGTCTGATGTCCGTCATACACGTGCTTCAAGCGACTTACCTCGGAATCAGGTCACTGTATGAGACGACGTGCGAAATTATTATTACTATTTTTTGTGTCTAATTATTAAATTATAGATACAAACGATGTCAATAATTAAACGAAAAAGTCTCCATGAAAAAGCGCATTTTCAAAATTCCAATGTGATTTACCGTACGTATATCAGTTAGAGATTTCTCTGTATTTTCGAGTGTTAACTTCGTACTCATGACTTGAACAATGTCGGACAGGAAACTAGCAAACGCTGCTTTAGTGCTAACAACAGTAATTACAAAGGCAACCTGAATACTTTAAGAAAAAGTAACATGGAAGCACGATTTGAAATATTTTAAAATTGGGAATATGTACAATATTTCGACGTGCTTGATGGGGCAGGTGGTAGTGATTCTATCTTGTACGCTAAGAGTCGTGAGTTCGATCCCCAACCAGGACAAATATTTATATGATAGACTTTGTGTTTGTTCTGTGTCTGGGTGTTAAAAATATGTATTTAAGTATTGTAATATATAATATTTGAGGTTCCTCTGTAATCTCACGTCCGTAACAAAAGTGCTTTAAGCTCTGTGGGAAGTCACCACCACCGGAGTCAGGTCAATTTATGAGATGTCGTAAGAATTATTATTATTATCTTTATTATTGATTTCCTTGGCCATTGCACGCTAACTAATATGGGCCTAGACAAAGTACACATTAGGTTTTGTGTTGTAGAATACACATACATGTATGAGTAGGCCAGCATTGAGCATGTCCGAATAAAATAAAGCTTATGACAGTGTAACTTCTTTTTTTTTCTTATTAGACCAGGTTCATAAACAAGCATACACTCTGCTTCACTGCAGCCTACAGATGCTCGGATAACACAAGGATCTCACTAGCGCGTTGCCAACCCTGTGATTTAAAGATATTATGTCACATTACCCAGTAATTTCACTGCCTCTCTCACCTTTAAACTGGAACACAGTAATTTAGCGGCAGAAATAGGTGAGAGTGAGGTACCAATGCAGACCATCTTTATATGAGGTCTACCTCGTATGTTTAGTTTTAGTAAAAAGCTTTTTCAAAATATATCCTACTTGGGATTTTATTGTAGAATCTCACGCAATTTTTTTCATCAAACTTGTCATCAAAATTGTTCATCAAACAGAAATTAAATAAAGTATATTTGACTTTGAATTTGATTTCTCCATTTTCCTTCTGAGATCCACCTGTTGAGGTATTTTATGGAAGTTGGAGAAGGTTGGTAGAGGTGGAGCGCTGTCTCCAAGAAAGAGTTGAGCATCATGCTCAAATCCTCCTTCAAGTCAACCAAGGCTACATATACAATATCGTCGGCAAACCGAAGGTGAGTGACGTATTCGTCATTATAATTGGTGCCAAATCCTTGCCATTATAAAAAGCTTGACGACGTTTCCAAAGTGGCATTAATCAATTGGAAATAAGTTTAGTATATTTGGTCTCAAGTAAATTTGGGTTTTTACCGATAATTCGTTACAAAGACACGGTTGTCAAACAAAAATAATTAGTGTTTCTTCAGCACTCCTTCCATTATCTTTGGATATATTATTTCGTTAACAATAAGAAAACAAACACACATAATTTACATTTGAAATCTGAGAAATTGTCTTGGACACGGTATAGAAGACTTAATGTTTTTTGTTCAATAAGGCTTTTAAAGATAAGTTGTCAGCCATTGTCAACCTTATTTGTACTAAGTGGTATTGTTAGCTTGATGAGGTTCTTTCGCTTTTTTATGGAGCTTAGTATTATTTACTGCTATTTGTGATTGCAGATACTTTTTAAATTTTTTTTAAGCTAAGGCACAAAGTGTGTGTTTGTGCCTTTGTGTGTATATGATTATAAATTGTAACATAATACAAAATATGTTTCAGCTTATAATAAATCTCAACTTGCAAATTATTTAATTACTATCTTCAATCAATAAAAATCTTTAAATTACTTATTGATGTCATTTTTGAATATACTTATGTCATATAACGAGGCGACTCTATTTTAGTCATCCAGTTTTAACCAATATTATCTTCAGCCTAAATGGATAATGCAGACACAATCTAGAATATGTGACCAAATAGTCGTACACTTGTATGTATGTCCTTGTCAAGTTCCGCTAATGCAGCTTTAGTTCCTACAGATAACAGATAATGCTACCATTGAAGCTGATCAACAAACAACTGGCATATATTGTCAGTCAACTGTCAAGTCGCGTAAGATCTGATATTATTTTTACTTTATTTACTGATGCTGCTTCTCTGACTTTATAACTCTATTTCTGATGTATATATATATATATATATATATATATATATATATATA